>OY740828.1:664280-868492 GCA_963514005.1 Raja brachyura | reverse complement strand
TGGTCACGATGTTGTTTAGGGAGTTCAGAGGGGTTTGTGGGGATATATAGGGGTTCAAGGCTGTTTAGTGGTTTACAAGGGGTTAGAGGGGTTTAGCGAGTTTAGATGTATTTGGATGGGTTTTAGAATGGTTCAGAGGGGGTTTATGGGTGTAAAGGGGTTTAGAGGTGTTTAGAGGTGGTTTAGAGTGGCTTATAGGGGGTTAGATATGTTTAGAGTGTGTTGATAGGGGTTTTGAGAGATATAGATATGTTTAGATGGGGCTGGAGAGGTTTTAGAGGGAGGTTAAGGCGTCGACAGCGGGTTTAGTGGGGTTTCGAGGGATTTAGAGTGTATAGCGGTGTAGAGGGGGCTCGATGGGTTTACAGCTTTTTTAGAGTATGTAGACGGGTTTTGAGTGATTTGAGGGGGTTAGATGGTTAATAGGCTGTTTAGTGTTTTAGAAGGGGTTATAGGGAGGGTTGAGTAATTGAGGGGGGGGAATCGTGTTTAGATGGGTTTTAGTTGGGTTTTAGATGGTTTAGAGGGGGTTTAGGGGGTTAGAGGGGTTTGGAGGTTAAAGGTGGTTAAGAGGGGATTACAGCTGGTTTAGTGGGGCTTAGATGGGTTTAGAGGGTATTGATCGGGGTCTTGAGGGATATAGGGGAGGTTAGAGGGGTTTGGGTTCGGTTTAGAAGTGTTTAGAGGAGGGTATTGGGTTTAGAGGGGGTCTGAGGGATTTACAAGGAGGTAGTGGAATTTGGAGGGGTTTAGAGGGAGTGTATAGGCTTTAGAGGAGGTTCGAGAGATATAGAGGGGGTAACAGGGTTTAGAGGGGTTAGTTGGGTTTAAACGCAGTTTACAGTGGTTTACTGGGGTTAGAGGGAGAGTGGACAGTGTTTAGTGGGGTTTAGAGAGGTTTTGACGGAAATCCAGGGTTTAGTGGAGTTTAGAGGGGCTTAGAGGTGTTTAGAGGGTTTTCGAGGTTGTTTAGGGGAGCTTTGAGGAATATAGAGGGGGTTTAGTGAGGTCCAGAGGGGTTTAGATGAGATTAGGTCGGGTTTAGAGGGGCTAGAGGGGGTTTAGAGGGTGTTTCGAGGGTGTTTCGAGGTTTATAGGGTGTTCGATGGTTTTAAAGGGTTTTATAGGGTGTTTAGAGCGATTTTGAGGGATCCAGTAGGGTTAAGAGTGGATTAAAGGGGTTAGAAGAGTGTTGAGGCGTTAGAGACAGTTCACATTAATTTTAATAGATTGAGAAGGGGTTTAATGGGGTTTACAGGGGGTTACGGGGATTTAGAGGGTGTTTAGAGGGAGAGCGGGTTTAGAGGTGGTTTAGAGGGGCTTAGAGGGGTTTAGATGGGTTTAGAGGGCGTTGATAGGGGTTTTCAGGGATATAGAGGGGGGTTAGAGGGGTTTGGGGCGGGTTTAGAAGGGGCTAGAGGGGTTTAGAGTGGGTGTATAGCGTCTAGAGTAGGTTCAAAGGGTTTATAGCGGGGGTAAAAGGGTTTAGAGTGGTTAGTTGGGTTGATACGCAGTTTACAGGGGTTTAGAGGGGTTTACTGGGGTTAATGCGAGTTTAGACGGTGTTTATTGGGGTTTAGAATGGTTTTGAGGGAGCTCATAAAGGTGTTTTGAGGGGTTTCGAGGTTGTTTAGGCCGGTTTTGTGGGATCTAGAGGGTTTTGTGAAGGTTAGAGGTGTTTAGATGGGATTAGGTCTTGTTTAGAAGTATTTAGAGGGGGTTAGAGGGGTTTTAGAGATGGGTTGAGGGATTTACAGGGGGCTTAGAGGGGTAAAGGGTGTTTAGTGGCAGTTTAGAGGGGGTTCGAGGAGGTTCGAGGGGTTTAAAGGGTCTTATAGGGTGTTTACAGCGGCTTTGTATGATCTAGAGGTTGTTCAGTGGGGTTAAGAGTGGTTTAGAGGGGTTTGAAGAGGTTTGAGGGGTTTAGAGGGGATTAGATGGGTTTAGAATTGTTGAGAGGGTATATAAGGGTTTACTGGGGTTTAGAGGGGTTTAGATGGGGTTTAGAGCCGTTTAGAGCAGTTTCGTGGGTGTTTAGAGTGATTTGGATGGGGGAGTTTGGAAAGGTTTAGGAGGTGGTTAGAGGCAGTTCACAGTAGTTTTGATCGATTTAGAGGGGGTTTAGTGGTGTTTACACGGGTTACGGGTATTTAGAGGGGGCTTAGAGGGAGAGGGGGTTTAGAGGTGGTTTAGAGGAGCTTAGAGAGGTTTAGATGGGTTTAGAGGGTGTTGATGGGGTTTAGAGGGGGTTACAGTGGTTTGGGTCGGGCTTAGAAGTGTTTAGAGGGGGCTAAAGGGGTTTAGAGGGGGTGTATTGCGTCTAGAGGAGGTTCGAGGGGTTTAGAGGGGGGGGTAAGAGGGGTTTAGAGGGATTAGTTGGGTGTATACGCAGTGTAGAGGGGTTTAGAGGGGTTTACTGGGGTTAGAGGGAGTTTAGACTCCCTCTAACCCCAGTGTTTATTGGGGTTAGAGGGGTTTTGAGGGGACTCCAGGCGGTTAGATGCTGTTGGGGGATGTTTGTTGGATTTAGCCAAGGTTTAGTGGAGTTTAGAGGGCCTTGAGGTGTTTAGATGGGTTTCGAGGTTGTTTAGGCCGGTTGTGAGGGATCCAGAGGGGATTTCTGAGGGCCTTGAGGTGTTTCGATGGGTTTAGGTCGTGTTTAGAAGTATTTAGAGAGGGCTAGAGGGATTTTGGAGATGGTTTGAGGGGGTTACAGGGGTTTAGATGGGGTTAGTGGGGTTTTAGAGGTGTTTAGAGGAGGTTCGAGGGAGTTCAAGGGGTTTAAAGGGTCTTACACTCGGTGTTTACAACGGCTTTGTTGGATCTGGAGGTGGTTCAGTGGGGTTAAGAGTGGTATAGAGGGGTTAGAAGAGTTTCGAGGGGTTTAGAGGGGTTTATAAGGGTTTAGAATGGTTGAGAAGGTTTATAAGGGTTTAATGGGATTTAGAGGGGTTTAGATGGGGTTTAGAGCCGTTTAGAGCAGTTTCGTGGGTGTTTAGAGTGATTTAGATGGGGGAGTTTGGAAAGGTTTAGGAGGTGGTTAGAGGCAGTTCACAGTAGTTTTGATCGATTTAGAGGGGGTTTAGTGGTGTTTACACGGGTTACGGGTATTTAGAGGGGGCTTAGAGGGAGAGGGGGTTTAGAGGTGGTTTAGAGGAGCTTAGAGAGGTTTAGATGGGTTTAGAGGGTGTTGATGGGGTTTAGAGGGGGTTACAGTGGTTTGGGTCGGGCTTAGAAGTGTTTAGAGGGGGCTAAAGGGGTTTAGAGGGGGTGTATTGCGTCTAGAGGAGGTTCGAGGGGTTTAGAGGGGGGGGGTAAGAGGGGTTTAGAGGGATTAGTTGGGTTTATACGCAGTGTAGAGGGGTTTAGAGGGGTTTACTGGGGTTAGAGGGAGTTTAGACTCCCTCTAACCCCAGTGTTTATTGGGGTTAGAGGGGTTTTGAGGGGACTCCAGGCGGTTAGATGCTGTTGGGGGATGTTTGTTGGATTTAGCCAAGGTTTAGTGGAGTTTAGAGGGCCTTGAGGTGTTTAGATGGGTTTCGAGGTTGTTTAGGCCGGTTGTGAGGGATCCAGAGGGGATTTCTGAGGGCCTTGAGGTGTTTCGATGGGTTTAGGTCGTGTTTAGAAGTATTTAGAGAGGGCTAGAGGGATTTTGGAGATGGTTTGAGGGGGTTACAGGGGTTTAGATGGGGTTAGTGGGGTTTTAGAGGTGTTTAGAGGAGGTTCGAGGGAGTTCAAGGGGTTTAAAGGGTCTTACACTCGGTGTTTACAACGGCTTTGTTGGATCTGGAGGTGGTTCAGTGGGGTTAAGAGTGGTATAGAGGGGTTAGAAGAGTTTCGAGGGGTTTAGAGGGGTTTATAAGGGTTTAGAATGGTTGAGAAGGTTTATAAGGGTTTAATGGGATTTAGAGGGGTTTAGATGGGGGTTTAGAGCGGTTTACTGGGGGTTTAGTCGGGGTTTAGATTGCTCAGAGGCAGTTCGCAGTAGTTTTGATGGATTCAGAGGGGGTTTAGTGGGGTTTACAGGGGGTTACGGGGATTTAGAGGGGGTTTAGAGAAGGCGTTTAGAAGGGTTTAGTGCGGCTTATAAGTGTTTGGAGTTGGTTTAGAGGGATGTTGATGGGTTTAGAGTGGTTTAGACCGGTTTAGAAGTGTTTAGAAGGGTTTAGTGGGGTTTAGAGAGGGCGGCTTAGACGGATTTAGAGGCGTTTATAGGCGTTTAGAAGGGGGTTACAAGGGTTTAAACTGTGTTTAGATGGATTTAGAGGGGTTTAGGTGGAGTTAGAAGAGGTGTAGAAGGGTTTATAGGGTGCTCAGCGGCTTAGAGTGGTTCACTGTGGTTCAAAGGGGGTTTAGAGGGATTTTGAATGGGGTTAGAGCACTTTAGAGGAGTTTAGATGTGTCTAGAGGTGGTTTAGAGTGGTTTCCGTGGTTTAGAGGGAGTTTAGACCGAGGTTGGAAGGGGTTAGAGGGAAGTCCGGGGGTTAGATGGGGTTTGGAGCCGTGTTGATGGATTTAGTCGGGGTTTAGTGGAGATTAGAGCGGTTTAGAATGCTTTAGATGGGTTCAGATGAGGGAGTTTGGACAGGTTTAGGAGGGGGTTAGAGGCAGTTCAGAGTATTTTTGATAGGTTTACATGGGGTTTGCTGGGTTTACAGAGATTTAGAAGAGGTTTACAGGGAGAAGTGGTTTAGAGGGGCTTAGAAGGGGCTTAGATGGGGTATAGAGGGGCATAGATGGGTTTAGAGTAGTTTAGAAAGTTTTAGATGGGATGAGAGGTACCTTGGATGGGGATAGAGGGGTCTAGAGGAGGGTAGAGTGGATTAGATGAGTTTACAGAGGGATTAGAGCCGTTTAGATGCGTTTAGATGGGTTTAGTATTTATAGGGGTTTAGAGGGATTTAGAGGGTGTTAGAGGGAGTTTAGTGGGGTTTAGAGGGGTTTATAGAGGGTATAGATAGGTTTCGACTGGGTTCAGAGGGCTTTAGGCTTTAACGGTGTTTAGAGGGAGATTTAGAGGGAGATTTAGAGGGAGATTTAGACGGAGATTTAGAGGGGTTTCAAGGCGTTTAGATGTTTGTTAGAAGGCTTTAGAAGGCGTGTAGGGGTATTTGAAGGAGTGATAGAGGGATTTAGAGGGTTTAGAGCTGGTTGGGGGAGTTTAGGTATAGAGGGGTTTAAATGGGTTTGAAGGGGGTCAGAGGTCGTTAAATAATTTTAGAGGGGTTGAGCGGGGGCATTGATGATTTAGGGGGTTTAGAGGCGTTTAGAAGGGTTTAGAGTGGATTTAGATGCGTGTGGAGAGGGTTAGAGGGGGATAGAGGTAGTTCAGAGTAGTTCAGAGGGGTTTAGAGGGGTTTACTGGGCTTAAATTGGGGTTAGAGGGAATTGGATAGGGCTTAGAGGAGTTTAGAGGAGCTTCGATTATTTGAGAGGTGGTTTAGAGGGGTGTCCGGGGGTTTAGACGGGGTTGAGAGGGGGGTTAGTGGGGTTTAGCGGAGTTTAGATGTGCTTAGATGTGTCTTAGATGGTTCAGAGGGGGTTTAGGGGTTAGAGGGGTTTAGAGCTGTTTAGAGATGGTTCACATGGGCTTAGAGGGGTTTAGATGGGTTTAGCGGGTGTTAATAGGGGTTTGATGGATATATAGGTCGTTTAAGTGGGGTTTAGATCGGGTTGAGAAGGGGTAGAGGGGTTTAGAGGGAGTTTGAGGTATTTACAGGGAGTTAGTGGGGTTTAAACGGGTTTACAGGGAGTGTATAGAGTTTAGTGGGGGTTCGAGGGGTTTAGAGAAGGGTTAAGAGGGCTTTAGAGGGCTTAGTTGGGTTTAAGCGCAGTTTAGAGGGGTTTAGATGGGTTTACTGGGGCTCGAGTGAGTTTAGACGGTGTTTAGTGCGGTTTGGAGGGGTTTCGAGGGAAATCCAGTGGGTTAGATGGGGTTTGGAGGGGTTTTGGTGGATTTAGCCGGGGTTTAGTGGAGTTTAGAGCGGTTTAGAGGGAGAGGGGTGTAGATGACTTTAGAGGGGCTTAGAGGTGTTCAGAGGGGTTTCGAGGTTGTTTAGGGGGGTTTATAGGGGTCTGGATGTTGTTTGGAAAGTTTAGAGGGTTTCGTGGGGGGTATGGAGGGTTTGTAGGCTGTTTAGTGGTTTGGAAGGGGTTAGAGGGGGCTATAGGGGGGGTTTACTGGTGCTTTGAATGATTGAGGTTAGTGGGGTTTAGCGGGGTTTAGATGTGTTTAGATGCGTTTTTGAACGGTTAGCTGGTGTTTAGGGGGTTAGAGGGGTTTAGAGGTGTTTAGAGGTTGTTTAGAGTGGCTTAGAGGGGTTTCGATATGTTTAGCGAATGTTGATATGGGTTTTGATAGATTTAGAGGTGTTTAGATGGGGCTAGCGGGGTTTTAGAGGGGGTTTAAGGGGTTTACAGGGGTTTAGTGGGGGTTCGAGAGGTTTAGAGGGTGTTTAGAGGGTTTAGAGGGGGTTCGAGGGGTTTAAAGTTTCTTATAGAGTGTTTAGCGGGGTTTTGATGGAGTTAGAGGGGGTTAGATGGTTAATAGGGTGTTTAGTGGTTCAGAAGGGGTTGGAGGGGGTTATAGGGAGGTTTAGGGAGGTGTGGGTGATTGAGAGGAGGTAATCGGGTTTAGATGTGTTTAGATGGGTTTTTGACTGTTCAGAAGGGGTTTAGGGGCTTAGAGGGGTTTAGAGGTTTTTAGAGTGTGTTGGTAGGGGTTTTGAGGGATATAGAGGGGTTTATAGAGGTTTAGAGGGTATAGAAGTGTTTAGGTTGGGTTTACATGGGGTTTAGTGGGGTTCAGAGGGGTTCTGAGGGTGTTATGAGGTTTAACAAGGGATTTGTAGGGACTTATAGGATGTTTAGAGGGGTTTTGATGGATCTTGAGGGGTCCAGTGCTGTTAAGTGGTTTAGAGGGGTTAGAAGAGTTTTGAGGGGTTAAGAGGGGTTTGGAATGGTTGAGAGGGTTTATAATGGTTGACTGGGGTTTAGAGGGGTTTAGATGGGGTTTAGAGCGGTTTAGGGCGGTTTAGTGGTGGGTTGAGCGAGGGCATAGATGATTTAGGAGTTTAGAGCGGTTTAAATTGGTTTCGTGGCGTTTAGAGGGGGTTAAACTGGTTTAGAACGGCTTAGAGGGAGTTCATAGGCGTCTGGAGAGGGTTAGAGGGGTTAGATGCAGTTCAGAGTAGTTTAGACGGGTTTAGAGGGGCTTACTGGGGTTTTAAGGGGGTTTAGAGGGATTTAGAATGGATTGCGTAGGGTATATACGTGTTTATAGATGGTTTACAGGGGCTTCAGGGGTTTTAGACAGGGTTATATAGGGTATGGAGGGGATTTGGTGTATTTAGCCAGGGATTAGTGGAGGTTCGAGCGGTTCATCTGGGTTTAGAGGGGGAGGGGGGTTAAAGGGGGTTGGAGGGGTTTAGATGTGGGTTAGAGGGGGGTTGGCTGTTTAAAGGGGTTTAGATGTGTTTCGAGGTTGTTTAGAGGGACTTAGAGTAGTTTAGTTAGGTTTAGAGGGTGTTGATAGGGGTTTTGAAGGAGAAAGAGCGTTCTTTTAGGTTTAGAGGGGTTTAGGTCGGGTTTCGAGGTGATTAGAGGGGGGTAGATGCGTTTTGGAGGGGGTTTGAGGGATTTACGGAAGGTTGAGAGGGGTTTAGAATGTGTTTAGAGGGTTTAGAGGGGGTTCGATAGGATGAAATGTTCTTATAGAGTGTTTAGAGTGGTTTTTAGTGATTTAGATGGGGTTCAGTGGGGTTTAAAGTTGTTTAGAGGGGTTATAGGGTTTCTGAGAGGTCTAGAGGAGTGTAGAGTGTTTTAGAGCGGTTGAGAGATGTTCATAAACGTTTACTGTGGTTTAGAGGGGTGTAGATGGTGTTTAGACAGTTAGAACGGTTTAGAGCGGGTTTGGAGTGCTTTAGATGGGTTTAGATGAGGGAGTTTGGAGAAGTTTTGGAGGGGATTAGAGGCAGCTCAGAATACTTTTCGTGGATTTAGAATGGGTTCAGTGGAGTTTACAGATTTGTACAGAGATCTAAATGGAGAGCGGGTATCGAGCGGTTTAGGGGGGCTTACAGGTGTTTTAAGGGGGTCTAGAGGGGGTCCAGAGGGCATCTGAAGGGCTCGCCAGGTATTTAGAGAGGTTTAGAGGGGTGCAGAGGGATTTGGAGGCATTTTGAGGGATGTGCAGGGTTTGGAGAGGTTTCAAGGGGGTTTAAGAGGGTTTATAGAGATTTAGAATGGGTTTAGAGGCGATCTAGAGGGGTTAGGAGTAATCTGGGGGGGGGGGGGTGGAGGTGTTTAGAGATGTTTAGAGAGGTTTAGAGTAGTTTGGAGACAAGTAAATGGCGTTTAGAGGGATTTAGAGGTGTTTCAGAGGTTTTCAGATGTTCTCCGATTGTATTAGTGGAGGTTTAGTGAGATTTAGAGGGGTTTAGAGGCGGTGTAGAGGGGTTTAGAAGGGGTTTAGATGGACACTTAGAGGGGTTTAAATGCGTTTAGGGGTCCGTTTGGGGTTGGAAGGCTTTGGAAGGGTTTAGAGGGCGTGTAGAGGGATGTAGAGGCGGTTTAGAGGATTTGGAGCTGTTTAGAGGAGTTTAGGTATAGAGGGGTTTAGATTGGCTTAGAGGGGGTTTGGAGGTGTATAAATAAGTTTAAAGGGGTTGAGCGGGGGGCATAGATGAATTAGGGGTTTAGAGCGGTACAAATAGGTTTAGAAGGGTTTAGACGTGTTTAGAAGGGATTAGGGGGAGTTTAGAGGGAAAGAGGGGGTTAGAGGCAGTTCAGAATAGTTTAGAATCATAGCTTAACATAAAAGGTTTAGAGGGGTTTAGAGAGGGTTAGAGGAATTTAGAGGGGTTTGGAGGGGTTTGGAGGGGTTTGGAGGGGTTTAATGTGTTTACAGGGGTTGAGAGGGGTTTAAGGTGTTTACAGGGTTTGGAGGTTTAGACGAGTCTAGAGGCAGTCTAGAGGGGATTCGAGGGGATTAGTGGGGGTTCAGAAGGTTTTTGATGGATTTAAAGGGGTTTAGTGGGGTTCAGATTCGTTTTGAGTGATTGTGAGGGGGATAGTGGGGATTAGCGGGGTTTAGATGTGTTTTGATGTGTCTTAGATGGTTCAGACGGGGTTTAGGTGTTTAGAGGGGCTCAGAGGATATTAGAGTAGGTTTAGAGTGTCTTAGAGGGGGTTAGATCGGTTTAGAGGGTGTTGATAGGGGTTTTGAGGGATATAGGGGGGTTTATTGAGATTTAGAGGGCTTTAGCGGGGTTTAGGTCTGGTTTAGAGGTGTTTAGCGGGGGCTGGATCGGTTTTAGAGGGGGTTGAGGTATTTACAGGGGGTTTAGTGGGGTTTAGCGGGGTTTAGAGGGCGTTTAGAGGGTTTAGACGGGGTATGAGGGGTTTCAATGGTATAGGGTCTTTAGAGGAGTTTTGAGGGATTTAGAGGGGATTTAGAGGGAGAGGGGCTTGCAGAGAGCTTAGAGGGGGTTGTGATGTGTTTAGATGGGTTTAGACGTGTTTAGAAGGGTTTAGAGGGTGTGTAGATGGGGTAAGATGAGTGTATCGTCGCTTAGAGAGGTTTAGAGGGGTTAGAGGTGGGTTACAGGGATTTAGAGGGGTTTGGAGAGGTTTAGATGGGATTAGAGGTTTAGAAGGATATCTGGGATGTAGAGGGGGGTTAATGTGGTTTAAACGGGGTTTAGAGGGGTTTAGATGGGTTTAGAAGTGTTTCAGGGTAGGGGTGTAAAGGTGGTTTACATGGTAAACAGGGATGTAGAGGTGGTTTAGGAGGGGTTTAGGCGGGTTTAGAGGGGGGTCTAGAAGGGGTCTAGATGTGAGTTGGGTGAACTAGAGGGCTTTAACGGGGTTTAGAGGGGTTTGAGGGGTTTAGAGGTGTTTGGAGGGTTCAGAGGGGTTTAAAGGAGTTCAGAAATGTTTAGAGGGGTTTAGAGTGGTTAGAGTGGTTCGAAGGAGGTTGAAGGAGATTAGAAGGCGGTTAGAGCTTTTTAGAGAGATTTGGAATGGTTTAGAGGGGTTCCGAGGATGTTAGAGAAGGTTTAGATGGGCTTTGAGGGATTTTGAGTGGTTTAGTGGGGCTTAGACGTGTTTAGATAGGGTGTGGAGTTGTTTAGAGGAGTATACGTATAGCGTTATTCAGAGGGGTTTACATGGGGTTTACCGAAATGTAGGCGGTCTGGCGGGTTTAGAGCCATTTAGACAGGGTTTATAGAGGTTTAGACGGGTTTGGAATGGGTTTAGCGTGGTTGATAGTAATTTAGAGGAAATTGTAGTTGGTTTAGAGGGGGTTTAGAGATGGTTAAATAGGTTTAGAGTTGTTGAGCGGCAGTATAGATAGTTTAGAAGGGATTTAAGGCGGTTTAAATAGGTTTAGAGGCGTTTATAGGGGGTTTAGACGGGTTAAGAAGGGTTTAGAGGGGTTTAGAGTGGTTTAGAGGGGGTTACAGAAGTTTAGACGGGTTTGTAGGGGTTTGGAGGTGTTTAATGGGGTTTACAGGGGTTGAGAGGGATTTAGAGGAGTTTAGAGGCGGTTTCGATGGGTTTAGAGGGGATTCGATTTAGTGGGGGTTTGGGGTGGCTTACAGGGATTTGGAGGGTGTTTAGAGGGAGAGGGGGGTTAGAGGGGTTTAGAGTGGCTTAGAAGGGTGTGCAGGGGGTTTAGAAGGATTTTGATTGATTTAGGGATTTAGACTGCGTTAGAGGGGTTTAGAGGGCGTGTGTATGGGCTTAGATGGGTTTAGAGTCGTTTAGATAGGTTTAGAGGGGGTTAGAGGTGGTTTCGAGCGGCTTACCGGGGTTTGGAGGGGTTTAGAGGGAACTAAAGGGGATTACACTGTGTTTAGAGAGGTTTAGAAATATTTAGATTGGTTTAGAGGGGATTAAGTAGGTTTAGAGGAGGTGTAGAGGAGTTTAGATCGCTTTAGAGGGTGTTTAGAGGGGTCTAGAGGGGGCCTAGTGGGGATCAAGAGGGCTCCAGATAGGTTTAAAGGGGTCTAGACGGGTGTGGAAAGGTTTGAAGTGGTTTAAAGTGGGTTTATAGAGGTTTGGAGGTGGTTTAGAGGCGGTTTAGAATGGTTTCGAGTAATTTGGGGTGGGGGGTTGGATATGTTTAGAGGGGTTTCGAGTAGTTTGGATGGTATCAGAGGGCGTTTAGAGGGATTTAGAGGGGTTTAGAAGGGTTTTAGAGTGGTTCCGAGGGCGTTAGAGGGGGGTGAGTGCGGTTTGGATGGGTTATATTTGGTGTAGAGGGGATCGGGCGGGTTTTAGAGGGTTTTAGAAGGATTTAACGGGGTTTAGAGGGATTTAGAGGGCGATTTAGAGGGGTTTAAATACGTTTAGAGGGGGTTAAAAGGCTTTGGAAGAGTTTAGAGGGTACGTAGAAGGATTTAGAGGGGGTTCCGAGGGTTTTAGACGGGTTTACAATGGTTTAGAGGGATGTTAGGTGCGGTTGGAGAGGGTTCGAGGGTGTTAGAGTGTTTAGAGGCAGTTCAGAGATGTTCAGATGGGGTTTAGATGGGTGTACTGGGGTTTAAAGGGGGTTTAGATGTATTTGGAGGGGTGTGGAAAGGTTTGAAGAGGTGTGAAGGGGGTTTATAGAGGTTTAGAGGCAGTTTAGAGGCGGTTTAGAATGGTTTCGAGTAATTTGGGGTGGGGGATTGGAGATGTTTAGAGGGGTTTAGAGTAGTTTAGATGGTATTAGATGGCGTTTAGAGGGATTTAGAGGGGTATAGGAGGGTTTTAGAGTGGTTCCGAGGGTGTTAGAAGGGATTGAGTGGGGTTTGGATGGGTTGGATTTGGTGTAGAGGGGTTCGGACGGGTTTTAGAGGGCTTTAGAAGGATTTAACGGGGTTTAGAAGGATTTAGAGGTCGATTTAGGGGGTTTTAAAAGCGTTTGGAGGAGGGTTAAAAAGCTTTGAAAGAGTTTAGAGGGCACGCAGAATGATTTAGAGGGGGTTTAGAGGGTTTTAGACGGGTTTACAATGGTTTAGAGGGAGTTTGGGGCGTTTGGAGAAGGTTAGAGTGGGTAGAGGCAGTTCAGAGATGTTTAGATGGGGTTTAGATGGGTGCACTGTGGTTTAAAGGGGGTTTAGATGATTTGGAATGGCTTTAGAGGAGTTTAGATGTGTTTATAAGTGGATTAGAGGTGGTTTAGAGGTGTTAGACGGGGTTCAGAGGGTTTGGAGGGGGTTCGAGGATGTTTGGAGGGGTGTCGATGTTGTTTAGGGGGTTTAGAGGGGCTTGTGAGGGAATAGAGGGTGTATAAGCTGTTTAGTGGTTTAGAAGGGGTTTGAGGGGGTTATAGGGGGGTTTAGGGGCGTTGGGTGATTGGGAGGGGGTTATTAGGGTTTAGCGGCGTTTAGATGTGTTTGGATGGGTTTAGATGGTTTCGAGGGGGGTTAGGGGTTTTAGAGTGGTTTAGAGTTGTTTAGAGGTGGTTTAGAGGAGCTTAGAGCGGATTAGATGTTTTTAGATGGTGTTGATGACGGTTTTGATGTATATAGAGGGGGCTTATTGAGGTTTAGAGGGGTTTAGAGGGGTTTAAGTGGGGTTTATGGGGCGTTGAGAAGGTTAAGAGGGTGTTCGAGGGGTTTAAAGTGTCGTATATACTGTTTAGATGGATTTAGAGGGGATTTAGAGGTGTTTAAATAGGTTTAAAGGGGTTGAGCGGCGGACATAGATGATTTAGGGGGAATCGGTTTAGAGGCGTTTAGAGTGGTTTAGACGGGTTTAGATGGAGTTTAGATGGAGTTTAGAGTCGTTTGGAGAGGGTTAGAGGGGGTTAGAGGCAGTTCAGAGTAGGTTAAAATCATAGCATCGTAGAAAAAGTTTAGAGGGGTTTAAAGACGTTTAGAGGGGGTTAACATGTTTTGGAAGAGTTTAGAGGGTATGCAGAAGGATTTAGAGGGGGTTCAGAGGGTTTTAGATGGGTTTACAATGGTTTAGAGGGAGTTTACGGGCGGTTGGAGAGGGTTCGAGGGTGTTAGAGTGTTTAGAGGCAGTTCAGAGATGTTCAGATGGGGTTTAGATTGGTGTACTGGGGTTTAAAGGGGGTTTAGATGTATTTGGAGGGGTGTGGAAAAGGTTTGAAGTGGTTTGAAGGGGGTTTATAGAGGTTTAGAGGCGGTTTAGAGGCGGTTTAGAATGGCTTCGAATAATTTGGGGTGGGGGGTTGGAGATGATTAGAAGGGTTTAGAGTAGTTTAGATGGTATTAGATGGCGTTTAGGTGGATTTGGATGGGGTTAGAAGGGTTTTAGTGGTTCCGAGGGTGTTAGAGGGGTTTGAGTAGGGTTTGGATGGGTTGGATTTGGTGTAGAGGGGTGCGGACGGGTTTTAGAGGGCTTTAGAAGGATTTAACGGGGTTTAGAGGGATTTAGTGGTCGATTTAGGGGGTTTAAAGGCTTCAGAGGGGGGTTAAAAGGGTTTGAAAGAGTTTAGAGGGCACGCAGAAGGATTTAAAGGGGGTTTATAGGGTTCTAGACGGGTTTACAATGGTTCAGATGGAGTTTGGGGCGTTTGGAGAAGGTTAGAGTGTGTAGAGGCAGTTCAGAGATGTTTAGATGGGCTTTAGATGGGTGCACTGGGGTTTAAAGGGGGTTTAGATGGATTTGGAATGGCTTTAGAGTAGGTTAAAATCATAGAATCGTAGAAAAGGTTTAGAGGGGTTTAGAGGGGTTTGTAGCGGTTTGGAGGGGTTTGAAGGTGTTTAAAGGGTCGTGAGGGGTTGTGAGGGGTGTAGATGAGTTTAGAGGCGGTCTAGAGGGGTTCAGAAGGGGCTCGAGGGGGTTTAGAGTGATTTAGAGAGATTTGAAATTATTTTGATGATTTCTGATGGATTTAGTGGGGGTTTAGTGGGGTTTGAGTGGTTTTGAGTGATTGTGAAGGGGATAGTGGGGTTTTGCGAGGTTCAGATGTGTCCAGGTGTGTTTTAGATGGTTTAGACGGGGTTTGGGGGTTTATAGGTGTTTAGAGGAGGTTTCGTGGGGCTTAGAGGTGTTTAGATGGGTTTAGAGGGTGTTGCCATGGGTTTTCAGGTATATAGAGGGGGTATATTGAGCTTTAGAGAGGTTAGAGGGGTTTCGGTCGGGCTTAGAGAGGGCTAGATGGGGCTAGAGGGGTTTTACAGGGGGTTTGATGGATTTACAGGGCGTTTAGAGAACGGCTTAGAGGGGGTGTAGATGGGGTAAGATGGGTTTAGCGTAGCTTAGAGAGATTCAGGGGGGGTTAGAGGTGGGTTAAAGGGTTTTAGAGGGGTTTGGAGAGGTTTGGACGAGATTAGAGGTTTAGAGGGGGGCGGGGGGTGTAGAGGGGGGTTCCAGTGCTTACAACAGGGTTAAGATGTGTTTAGAAGTGGTTTAGAGGGGTGTAGAGGTGGTTTACAGGGTTTAGAGTGGGTTTAGAGGGGGGGGGGTTAGCCGTGTTTAAATAGGTTTAGAAGGGTTGAGCAGGGGCACAGATGATTTAAGGGTTTAGAGCGGTTTAAATAGTTTCAGAGGCGTTTAGAGGGAGTTTAGATGCGTATGGAGAGGGTTGGAGGGGGTTAGATGGTTTAAAGACAGTTCAGAGTTGTTTAGAGTTGTCTTAGATCGGTGTACATAGGGTTTAAAGTGGGTTTAGAAGGATTTGGAATGGCTTTAGAGGCGTTTAGATGTGTTTGGAGGGGGTTGTGGGGTTATAGAGGGTCTATAGGCTGTTTAGTGGTTTAGAAGGGCTTAGAGAGGGTTATAGGGGGGTTTAGGGAGGGTTTGTGTGATTGAGAGGTTGTTAGTGGTGTTTAGCGGGGTTTAGGTGTGTTTGGATAGCGGTCTAGAGGGATATAGAGGGGGTTTATTGAGGGTTACAGGGGTTTAGAGGGGTTTAGGTTGGGTTTATAGGTGTTTAGTGTGCTAGTGGGTTTAGAGGGGTTCAATGAGGTTTAAAGGGTCTTATATGGGGTTTGGGGGGGTGAGGGATTTGGAGGGGGTTCAGTAGGGTGTAGCGGGGTTAGAGGGGTTTTGAGGGATTTACAGGGGTGTAGAGGTGTATAGAGTGGTTGAGATGGGTTTATAATCGTTTACTGGGGTTTAGAGGGGTTTAGATCGGGTTTAGAGGGGGCTTAGAGGGCGTTGAGAGTGCTTTAGATGGGTTTAGTTGAGGGAGTTTGCAGAGGTTTAGGACGAGTTTTGAGGCAGTTCAGAATAGGTGTGATGGATTTAGAGGGGGGTTTAGTGAGGTTTACATGGGTATACGGGGATTTAGAGTGCATTCAGAGGGAGAGGGGGTTTATAGGGTTTAGAAGGCCTTAGAGGTGATTGGAGGGGGTTTAGAGGGGTTTTGGAGGGTTTGTAGGGGTTTAGAAGGGTTTAGCAGGGGTGTAGTTGGGTTTAGATGGGGTCCATGTGCGTTAGAGGGGGTCTAGTGGTGTTTAGTGGTTTAGAGAAGGTGTAGAACGGTTTAGATGGGGATTAGAGGGGTTGAACGGGGTTTAGAGGGGGTTTAGAGGGATTTAAAGGGAGATTTAGAGCGGTTTAAAGGATTTTATAGGGGGTTTAGAAGGCATTGGTTGGCGTGTAGAGGACGTTTGGAGGGATTTAGAAGGTGTTTAGAGGGGTTTAGAGCTGTTTAGAGGAGTTTAGGTATAGGGTTTCGAGGGGGTTTAGAGGAGTTTAAATTGGTTTAAAGAGGTTGAGTTGGGGGTGCATAGATGATTCAGGGGTTAGAGAGGTTTAAATAGGTTTAGAGGAGTTTAGAGGGGTTTTGACGGGTTTAGAAGAGTTTAGAGTGAGTTTAGAGTCGTTTGGAGAAGGTGAGATGGGGTTATAGGCAGTTCAGAGTAGGTTAGAATCATAGAATCGTAGAAAAGGTTTAGAGAGGTTTAGAGGGGTTTAGAGAGGGTTAGAGTAGTTTAGAGGGGTATGGAGTGTTTTGGAGGGGATTAAGGTGTTTACAGGGGGTTGAGATGGGTTTAGAGGAGTTTAGAGGCGGCCTGGAGGGGTTCAGAGGGGTTTCGAGGAGGTTAGAGGGGGATTGATTTTTTAAAATGGATTTAAAGGATGATTAGTGCGTTTTAGAGTAGTTTGAGCAATTGCGACGGGGATATGGTGTTTAGAGGACTTTTGAGGGATGTAGAGGAGTTTTAGAGGGAGAGGGGTTTTAGAGGGGCTTAGAGGGGTTTGGAGGGAGCTGAGGGG
The DNA here is from genome assembly GCA_963514005.1 of Raja brachyura. The sequence goes on along the minus strand of OY740828.1, from coordinate 852,304 downwards.
TTTGATGTATTTAGAGGGGTTTAGACGCGTTTAGAACGGTTAAGAGGGGTGTAGATGGAGTAAGATGGGTTTAGCGTCGCTTAGAGAGGTTTAGAGAGGATTAGAGGTGTTTAGAGGTGGGTTAGAGGGTTTTAGAGGGGTTTGGTGAGGTTTAGACGGGACTAGAGGTTTATAGAGGTATATGGGGTGTAGAGGGGGGTTGCAATGGTTTAAACGGGGTTTAGAAGGGTTTAGATGGGTTTAGAAGTTGTTTAGACGGTGCAAAGGTGGTTCACTGGGGTTTACATGGGTTTGAAGGGGGCTTAAATAGGTTTAGATGGGTTGAGCGGGGGTTTTGAGAGCTCAGAGGGGCTTAGAGGTGTTGTGGGGCATTAGAGGGGGTTTGGAGGGTTTGGAGGGGTTTAGAAGGGTTTTGCAGGGGTGTAGTTGGGTTTTGATGGGTTCCGATGGTGTTAGAGGGGGTCTCGTGGGATTGAAGGGTTTAGCGCGGTTTAAATAGGTTAAGAGGTGTTTACAGGGATTTAGACGGGTTTACAATGGTTTAGGGGAAGTTTAGAGGCGTTTGGAGAGGGTTAGAGGGAGTTAGAGGGTTTAGAGGCAGTTCAGAGTTCTTGGAAGGGGTTTAGATGGGGCTTTAAGGTGGTACGGGGGTTTAAGGTGGGTTTAGAGGGGTTTACAATGGCTTTAGATAAGTTTAGATGTGTTTAGAGGTGGTTTAGAGACGTTTCCGGGGTTATAGACGGGGTTCAGAGGGGCTTGAGGGCGTATAGAGGGTTTATAGGCTGTTAAGCGGTTTAGAATGGGTTAGAGGGGGTATTGGGGTGTTGGGGGGGGGGTTCAGTGATTGAGATGTGTTTGGATGGGGTTTAGATGGTTTCGAGCGGGTTTAGGGGGTTTAGAGGGGTTTAGAGGTGTTTAGAGGTGGTTCAGAAGGGCTTAGAGCGCTGGACGCTGAGTCGCTGAGAAAGCTTTTGACCAGGTGTAGTGGCCCTATTGCTTTTCGGTTATGACATTTTTTCAACTGGGCGAGAAATTTAGTACATGGATAAAACATCTATATACTAACGCAACAGCTAGAATATCAAGAAATCAAATGTTATCAACTACATTTAATTGATCCAGAGGTTGTATACAAGGATGTCCATTATCCCCGTTATTATTTGCATTGGTAGTAGAACCATTAGCATAATGTGTGAGGTCCAATCCTGAAATATATGGGTATACAACCAAAGATACGGAAAATAAAACCTCATTATACGCAGATTACGTATTAGTTTACATCACAAAACCTGAAGTTAGTATCCCAAATTTACTAACTTTAATAACTCTATATGGCTCGTTATCAGGATAGAGAATTAATTGGAACAAAAGCGCAATTAATCCAATAAGGGAAAGTGACCCACATATTTTACAACAATTCTCTTTTAAAATAGCAAAAGAAAAATATATATCTTGGAATTTATGTAACAAAGAGATATACTTCTGTATTTAAATCTAATTTCCCGCCTTTACTGAATAAATTATATAAGAAAATGTTGTATTGGTAAACATTACCCATATACTTTTTTTTTGAATGATTTTTTTATTAGCAATAAACAATTCTCAATGTTTAAAACTGAGTTATAAACATCAACTTAAATCAATATTTGTACTCTAATGATTATTATCTTATTTTTTTTTGAAAATAAAAATGGGTAAAGAGAAATACCATTATTAATCAATAAAATTATAATTCCTTAATAATTATTTGGTATAAAAGAAAAAGAAGAAATGAAGAAAAAGAAAAAAGACATATTATGTATATATATCAATTAAAAGCCACACAATATATTATAAATGAAACAACTACAAATAATAATATCAGTAAAGACATGCATATATCCTGGTATACCAATACATTATTTTCATCAAATCCCGCAGGGTGTCAGTCGAGCCGTGATGCCAAGAGCAGCTACTTCTCTAAATACTGTATATATGGAGACCATATCTGTTGAAAAGAATTATACTCGTCCAAAAGGACAAATCTGATTCTTTCCAACTGCAACGTCTCCAACATCTCTGATGCCCACATTTTAATTGTTGGGGATAATGTTCCCTTCCAAAATTTCAATATTATTTTTTTCCCTAATATCAAACAATAATCAAGGAAATTTCTTTGATCTAGTGTAAATATCAAATTAGCCTCTGGAATTCCCAGTATTATTAGCTTTGGGTCGGGTTCTAATTTAACCTTAAGAACTTCAGAAATTACTTTAAAAATTTCTGTCCAATAATAATTCAATTTAGGACATGTAACAAAACTGTGTGTTAAATTTGCTTCTAAATTCTTACATTTATCACAAATAGAGGAGAGATTAGGAAATATACTATTTAATTTGGCTTTTGAATAATGTAATCTATAAAATACTTTAAATTGTATTAATATATGTCTAGCATTTAACGAGCACCGGTGTATTCGTTGTAGACTTTCTTCCCAATTTTCTTTGGTTATAGGTGATCCAATTTCATTTTCCCATGCTTGACGATATGTTTCAGTTATTGGATTCTCCTTATCCATAATAATGTTATATATATAAGCTATTAATTTTTCTGTGGTTGGATGCCAGTTAAACGATTCATCTAATAATCCTGGTTCCTTATTTTTAAAATCCTGTGTATTAGATTTAATATAATCTCTAATTTGGAAATACCTAAACAAATGCTGTGAAGACAATCCGTAGATATCTTGTAATTCCTGAAATGAAAGACATTTTCCATTTCTATAAAGATGCTCTACCCTTGTAATTCCTAAATTATCCCAATGTCTGAACCCTCCATCCAATGTGGAGGGCTTAAATAATGGATTATTCATAATTGGTAATCTAAATGAAAGGTTGTCTAAATGTAAAGTCTTGACTATTTGTTTCCAAATACGTCTATTATTATAAATGATTGGATTGTCCCTATAAATTTTTTTTTTGAACTTCCTTTGGGGCAAAAATAATTGAATCTACGTTGAAAGGCAAACAATCTTCCTTTTCTATCTTTAGCCACGTTGGTTCCAGGTCCGTATTTACCCACCAAAAATTCATATTCTTAATCTGTACTGCCCAGAAGTAGTATAAAAAATTTGGAAGTGCTAATCCCCCGTTTATCTTTGACTTACATAAATGTTTTTTACTTATTCTATGATTTTTATAATCCCAGATAAAACTATTAACAATATTATCAATTTTTTTTAAAAAGGTTTTCGGAAGGAAAAAAGGGATGGCTTGAAACAGATATAATAATTGTGGTAGAAAAATCATCTTTATAGCATTTATTCTACCAATCAAAGATATAGGCAGTGTTTTCCAATATAAAATATTTTTTTAAGTTTATCTAATAATTGAGGATAATTCGATCTAATTAATGAGTTATGAGATTTAGATTCATTAATTCCTAAATATTTAATTTTGTCAGTAACTATTGATAATGGATATTGTTGTAATATACTTAAATTTATATTAGTTATTGGCATAATATCACTTTTATTCCAATTAATCCTATATCCAGAAAATGTACTAAATTTATTTATAACATCAAACAACATTGGAATACTAATTTCAGGTTTTGTGATGTAAATCAAAACATCATCTGCATATAAGGATATTTTATTAATTGTTCTGTCAGTATTATAACCGTATATTTCAGGTTCTGACCTAATTCTTTCCGCCAAAGGCTCTATCGCCAAGGCAAATAATAAAGGCGATAACGGACATCCTTGTCTACATCCCCTAAAGAGTTTAAATTTAACTGATAGTATTTGATTAGTTAGAATTCTTGCAGTAGGATCTGAGTATAGGATTCTTACCCATTTACAAAATTGATCCCCCAATTGAAACTTTTCCATTATATTAAATAGATATAACCATTCCACCTGGTCAAATGCTTTTTCTGCGTCTAACGATATGACTGCTAATTCCGTATCTCGTATTCTTTTAGAATATATAATATTAAACAGGCGTCTTAAATTATGAGATGAATAGCGTTTTGGAATAAAACCTGTTTGATCATAATGTATTAATTTAGAGATCACCAAACTTAGTCTCCTAGATAAAACTTTAGCTAATATTTTTTGGTCTGTATTTAGAAGGGCAATCGCTCTATATGAACCAGGATCTTCCAGATCTTTATCTACCTTAGGTATAAGTGTAATTGTGGATTCATTTAAAGAGTCTGGTAATTTTCCTTGTTCATATGCATGTCTATACACTGTATGTAGTCTTGGAGAGATCAGATCTTGAAATGTTTTATAAAATTCTGCGCTCAGGCCGTCAGGTCCCGCAGCTTTTCCATTCTTTAACGAACCAATTGATTCTGCGATATCTTTCACTGATATTTCAGCATTTAACAAATGTCTCCCTTCCTGATCTAAACTCTTAATTTGACATTCTTGTAGAAATGTTTCCATTCCATCTGTTTGTCCTGTTAATTTTGATGAGTAAAGATTTTGGTAATATTGTAAAAATCTATCATTAATATCTTTTGGTATGGTCAGTATATTTCCTTGCATTGATCTGATTCCATGTATCGTTTTTTCATCGTCTAATTTTCTTAATTGTCGTGCTAGCAATTTATGCGGTTTATCACCAAATTCAAAATGCACTTGTTTGGTTTGTTGATAAAGTTTGATGACTTGATTAGAGTATATTTCGTTTAGTCTATACTTTGCTATTGCAATTTTATTACTTAACTCCTTAGAAGGGTGTTTTATATTCTCATTGTCTAGTTGTTTTATCTCCATTTCTAACTTCTGTTCCCTCTTTCGGTTTTCTTTATTAAAATATGCTTGTGCCGATATTATTGCACCACGCATGAATGCCTTAAATGTATCCCAAAGTAACAATGGTGACATTTCAGGTGTGTCGTTTGTCTCAAAGAATAATTTAATCTGTTCTATCACATGATTACAACAATCCTTGTCCTTCAGTATCTGAGGATTAAATCTCCAAGTCATGGTTTTATTAGATATATCTTTTAGTTTTATCTTAAATGTTAATGGTGCATGATCTGAAATAATAATATTGTGATATTTTGCATTGTACGCATAGGGAAGCAGTTTTGAGTCTATTAAAAAGTAATCTATCCTCGAGTAGGTTCCGAATACGGGCGAGAAAAAAGAATATTCTCGTCCGGATGGGTTCTCTAATCTCCAAATATCCTTAACGTTAGTTGAGTTAATGAAAGAATTTATAAGTTTACTTGAATTAGAAATAGCTTTCCTTTTTGTTGAGGATCTGTCTAAGTAGTTATCCAAAGTGCAATTTAAATCGCCCCCAATTATTAAATTATGTTGAGTGGGTATAGGAATATTATTGAATATTTTCTTGAAAAATAATGGGTTATCGAAATTAGGAGCATATATATTCATAAGAATTACTTTTTTTGAGTATAATTCCCCTGTAATTATTACATATCTGCCCTCTTTATCTTCTATTATAGAACTTTGTTTAAAAGGTATACCTTTACGAATAATTATTGCAACTCCCCTAGATTTATGTATAAATGAAGAGTGATATACCTTTGAAATCCATTTAGCTGTTAATCTATATTGATCGTCTCTTTTGAGATGCGTCTCTTGGAGGAAAATAACGTCTGATTTCAATCTATTCAGCTGCGCTAACACCTTACCCCTTTTAATTGGTTCATTAATTCCCTTAACATTCCAACTACAGAAAGTGATTCCATCATCCCCAGTCTTCAAATTCATATCTTGCATTTTAGTATTAGGGTGTTTTTTTTTGGCGTAGCCCTCTCGGCCCCTCCAGCTCAACAAGGCACCCAAACGTCAATCCGACGAAAATTACCAATCTCAATAATCCATATCCATGTCTATCTAAAATAACTATACGGTATTGTTCATAATTACATTCATATAATATATAACATAAATTCAAATACTTAATATATAAAAAAAATAGAAAGTATAAGCGAAAAAAGAAAAAAGAGTGTTAAAAGGGTGCCCAAAGAAAAAAAAGACTACACTGATAGATTGTGTAGTGTGTGTTAGTGAACGCCACACTAACGTGGCGATTAATCTAATGACTTCCGTGTTTAAAAAATATGTTAAATATTCCAGCTCCCAACTAGAATACTGTGTATATTGGGGTGGGGTACTAACTTTAAGGGTTTAGTAATTATTTCTATTATTCATTAAACTATTTATTAATTACTATTCTACTGTAATTAGTATTATGATAAATAATACTATGTTAGGGGAATTATTGAAATTCTACAAATTGATACCAAACCACTACTACATTCCCATTATCTTCCCTCTTTCTCAATGAATAATTCATAACCGCAGGTTAATGATAAAAGTCCAAAATGTTCAGTCGTCGTCTTCTTCCTCCCGTGATTCATCGTCTGTTTCCTCCTCTTCTGCCTTCTTCTGTATGCCTTGTGCGAACTTCAATGCATCAGTATGCTTAACGAAGCGGTGTTCCTCGTTGTCATAGGTCACTCTCAGTGTTGCTGGGTACATCAAGCCATATCTGAGATCCACTGTATTCTTTAAATTCCGTAGAATGCCTCTTGTTTCAGTGAATAAGGATCTTCTCGTAGCAACTTCCGCTGGGTAATCTCTGAAGATACTAATGTTATTTCCTTCGTATTTCAAATTTCTCTTTCTCATTATTATCTTCATCATATCTTCAAAGACGTGATCATACACCACCTTTACAATCATTTGTCTGGGTGGTGCACCTCTCCCAGGGACCCGTCTTAAAGCCCTGTGGGCACGGCCCAACAGTGGTTCTTCATCCAATTCCAAAATGTCTTTTAGGAGTTTTGCAGCAAATTTTCGTGGATCTTGATTTCCTTCACAACCTTCAGTCAATCCTACAATTCGCAAATTCTTACGTCTTTGTCGGCCCTCCAAATCAATACATTTCTCATTTATTTTGCGAAGTAGTTCTGAGAGGCGTTTATTCTCGGCAAGTAACTTCTCAGTTTCCTTGGCACTTTTTACAGCAAAATCAGCCAAAACTTTAAGTGTATCATTATGTTGGTCAATTGTAATGGTAATAGGATCTATCTTATCATTCAGCATTACATTACCCATATACTATGTCAACAATGAACACGCACCTTTTTAAGTTATTGCTTCTAATTAATCAAAAAACTTAACAAAAAAAAGAAGGGCTTAGAGCGATTTAGATGGGTTTAGAGGGCGTTGGTATCAGTTCTGAGGGATATAAAGGGGGTTTATTGAGGTTTTCAGGGGTTTGTATGGGTTTAGGGCGGGTTTAGAGTGTGCTAGACGGGTTTTAGTGAGGGCTTCGGAGATTTACAAGGGGTTCAGTAGTGTTCATAGAAGTGTTTAGAGGGTTGAGAGGGTGTTCCAGGGGTTTCAAGGGTCTTATATGGTATGTAGGGGGGTAGAGGGATTTAGAGGGTGTTTGGTGGGGTTTAGAGGGGTTAGATGCATTTTGAGAGGGTTTAGAAGGGTGTAGAGGAGTTTAGAGTGGTTGAGAGGGGTTTATAATGGTTTAGGGGCGGTTTGAGAGATTTGGAGGGGGTTCAGTGGGGTTTAGCGGGGTTAGAGGGGGTTTGAGGGGTTTAGAGGGGTGTAGAGGGATATAGAGTGGATGAGAGGGGTTTATAATGGTTTACTGGGGTTTAGAGGGGTTCAGATGCGGTTCAGATGGGTTTAGAGAGGTCTTAGACGGCGTTTAAAGTGCTTTAGATGGGTTTAGAAGAGGGAGTTTGAAGAGGTTTAGGTGGGGGTTAGAGGCGCTTCAGAATAGGTTTGATGGATTTAGAGGGGGTATAGTGGGGTTTACAGAGACGTAGAAGGGATTTAGAGGGAGAGGCGTTTTAGAGGGGTTGGAGGGGCTTAGATGTGTTTGTAGTGGGTTTAGAGGCGTTTTGTTGGGTTTAGAATGATTTAGAAAGGTTTAGCAGGGGTGTAGTGGGGCTCAGATGGGTTCCGAGGGTGTTAGTGGGGGGTTTGTTGAGTTTAGAGAGGGTGTAGAGGTGTTTAGTTGTTGCTGAGAGGGCTTTAAAAGGCTTGATCGGGGTTGTAAGGGGTGTAGAAGGAGATTTAGAGAGGTTTCAAGGCGTTTAGAGGATGGTTAGAAGGGATTAGATGGCGTGTAGAAGGCATGCAGAGGGATTTAGAGGATGTTTAGAGGGGGTTAGAGCTGTTTAGACGGAGTTTAGAGTCGTCTTAAGAGGGTTAGAGGGGGTTAAAGGCAGTTCAGAGTAGGTTAGAATCATAGAATCGTAGAAAATGTTTAGAGAGGTTTAGAGGGGTTTAGAGAGGGCTAGAGGAGTGTAGAGGGGTTTGGAGGGGTTTAAGGTGTTTACAGGGGTTACGTTGGGTTTAGAGGATATTAGAGGCGGTCTAGATGGGGTTCAGAGGGAATTCTAGGGGGTTAGAGGGGGTTTTGGTGGTTTTTGATGGATGTAGAGGGGGTTTAGCGGGGTTCAGATGTGTTTAGGTGTGTTTTAGATGGTTTAGACTGGGTTTAGGAGGTTTAGAGGGGTTTATAGGTGTTCAGAGGATGTTTCGTGGGGCTTAGAGGGGTTTAGATGGGTTTAGAGGGTGTTGATAGGGGCTTTGAGGGATATAGAGGGGGTTTATTGAGCTTTATAGCTGGTTAGAGGGGTTAGGTCGGGTTTAGAGGGGGTGGAGGAGCTAGAAGGGTTTTACAGGGGGTTTGAGGGCTTTACTGGGGGTTTAGTGGGGTTTAGAGAGGTTCAGAGGGTGTTTTGAGGATTTAGAGGGGGTTCGAGGGATTTAAAGGCTATAGGATGTTCAGAGGGCTTTTGAGGGATTTAGAGGAGGTTTAGGTTTAGAGGGGGTTTAGAGGGTCCAGATGGGGTCTAGATGGGGGTGTAGATGGATCTAGACAGGTCCAGGGGTGTTTAACGGGGATTCGAGGAATTTAGTGGGGTTTGGAGGGTTTGTATGGGGTATAAAGAGGTTTAGAGATGTTTAGAGGGGTATAGAGTGGTTTAGAGTGGTTCGAAGGGTGTTGAAGAGGATTCGAGGGCGTTTAGAGTTATTTAAAGTGATTTAGAGGGGGCTTTGAGCCATTTAGAGGGGTTTAGATGGGGTGTAGAGTATTTTAGAGGAGTTTACGTATCGAGGGGTTCAGAAGGGTTTACATGGGTTTACATGTGGTTTACCGAAATGTATGCGGCCTGGGGGGGGGGGGGGTTAGAGTGGGATTGGAGGGGTTTAGGCGGGTTTGGAATGGGTTTAGCGGAATTGATAGTAGTTTAGAGGGGGTTTTACTTGGTTTAGAGGGGTTTAGATGAGTTTAGAGGGGGGTTAGAGCCGTTTGAAGATGTTTACAAGGACTTAAAATCAGTTAATTCTAGTATAGAGAGGTCTGGAGGGGTTTAGAGCGGTTTAGAGGGGGTTAGAAGAGTTTAGAGGGGTTTGGAAGGGTTTAATTGGGTATACAGGTGTCGAGAGATGTTTAAAGGCGTTTTAGAGGTTGTTTGAATGGGTTTAGAGGGGATTCTAGCGGATTAGAGGGGGTTTAGATGGATTTTGATAGATTTAGAGGGGTTTACAGGGATTTGGAGGGATTTGGAGGGAGTTTAGAGGGTGCGGGGAGTTAGAGGGGTTTAGAGGGGCTTAGAGGGGTTTGGAGGGGGTTTACAGTGATTTTAATTGATTTAGGGGTTTAGACGGGGTTAGAATGGTTTAGAGGGCGGGTAGAGGGGCTTACATGCGTTTACATGGGTTTAAGAGGGATTAGAGGCGGTGTAGAGGGGTTTAGATCGGTTTAGAGTGGGCCTAGTGGGGGCCTAGTGGGGGTCTAGTGGTGTTCAGAGAGGTTTCGAGGGGTGCAGAGGGGGTTCGAGGTATTTAGAGGGGTGTGGACAGGTTTGAAGCGGTTCAAAGGGGATTGCAGGGGGTTTATAGAGGTTTAGAGGCGGTTTAGAATGGTTTCGAGTAATTTGGTCGGATTTAGAGTAGTTTGGCGGGTATTACCGCGGGTTATTGAGATATTTAAACAGGTTTAGAAGAGTTTTAGAGTGGTTCCGAGGGGTGTTAGAGGGGGTTTAGTGGGGTTTGGAGGGGTTTGGAGAGGGTGTAGATAGGTTTGGACGGGTTTTAGATGGCTTTCGAAGGATTTAACGGGGTTTAGATGGATTTGGAGGACGATTTAGAGGGGTTTAGCGACGTTTAGAGGGGGGTTTAAAGGGTTTAGAAGGGGTTAGAGGGCGTGTAGATGGATTTAGAGGTGATTAAATATGTTTAGAGGTGTTGAGCGGGGGCACAGATTATTTAAGGGTTTAGAGCGGTTAAGGGGCGTTTAGAGGGTTTTAGACGAGTTTAGAATGGGTTAGAGGGAGTTAAGAGGCGTTTTGAGCAGGATAGATGGGGTTAGAGGGTTTGGAGGCAGATCAGAGTTGTTTGATGGAGGTTTAGAGATGTGTACTGGGGTTTAAAGGGATTTGCAATGGATTTAGAGGAGTTTAGAGTTGGTTTAGAGGGGTTTCCATGGTTCTCGACGGGGTTTAGTGTGGAAAGGGGTTCAAGGTTGTTTAGAAGGGTTTCAATGTTCTTTAGGGGGTTTAGAGGGGTTTGTGGGGGGGTATAGAGGGTTTATATGCTATTTAGTGTTTTAGAAGGGGTTGGGGGATATAGGAGGTTGGGGGGGGTTTGTGATTGAGAGGGGGTTAGTGAGGTTTAGTGGGGTTTGGATGTGTTTTGGATGGTTTCGAGGGTGGCTTAGAGGGTATAGAGGGGGTTGGTGGTGTTTAGAGGTGGTTAAGAGGGGCCTAGAACAGTTTAGATGGCTTTAGAGGGCGTTGATTGCGGTTTTGAGGGATATAGAAGGAGTTTATTGAGGTTTACAGGGGTTTAGAGGGGTTTACGTCGGGTTTAGAGGTGTTTAGCGTGTGCTAGAGGGGTTTTACTGGGGGTTCCGTGGCGTTACAGGGGGATAGTGGGGTTTAGAAGTGTTGAGAGGGTGTTTAGAGGGTTTAGAGAGGTTAGAAGGGCTTTGAGGGATATAGAGAGGTGTAGAGGGTTTAGGAATGGTTGAGAGGGGTTTATAATGGTTTACTGGTGTTTAGAGTGGTTTAGAGTGGTCTTAGAGGGCGTTTAGAGTGCTTCAGATGGGATTAGATGAGAGAGTTTGCAGAGGGTTAGGAGGGGGTTAAAGAGCGTTCGGAATAGGTTTGATGGATTTAGAGGGGATTTAGTCGGGTTTACAGGGGTTTAGAGGGGATTTAGATGGAGAGGGGATTTAGAGATGATAGTGGGGCTTAGAGTTGTTTGGAGGGAGTTTAGAGGGGTTTTGATGGGTTTAGAGGGAGTTAGCTGGGTTTAGCAGGGGCGTAGTGGGGTTTAGATGGGTTCCGAAGGTGTTATAGGGGGTTTAGTGTGATTTAAAGTGGTTTAGAGTGGGTGTAGGGGGGGTTATATGGGGTTTCCAGGGTTTTAGAAGGCTATAACGGGGTTTAGAGTGGGTTTAGAGGGATTTAGAGGGAGATTTAGAGATGTTTAAAGGCGTTTGTGTGGGGGTTAGAAGGGATTAGAGGGCGTGTAGAGGGCGTCAAGAGGGATTTGGAGTGTGTTTAGATGGGTTTAGAGGGTTTAGAGATGATTAGAGGAGGTTAGGTATTGAATGGTCTAGATTGGTTTAGAGGGGGTTTAGAGGTTTTTAAATAGGTTTAAAGGGGTTGAGCGGGGGGCACAGACGATTTAGGGGTTAAGAGCGGTTTTGGGGAATTTAGAGTGGTTTGTACGGGTTTAGAAGGATTTAGAGGGAGTTTAGAGTCGTTTGGAGAGGGCTAGAAGGGGTCAGAGGCAGTTGATAGTAGGTTAGAATCATAGAATCGTAGAAAAGGCTTAGAGAGGTTTAGAGGGGTTTAGAGAGGGTTGGAGGAATTTTCAGGGGTTTGGAGGGGTTTGGAGGGGTTTAAGGCTTTTACAGGGGTTGAGAGGGGGTTAGATGAGTTTAGGAGCGGTAAAGAGGTGTTTGGAAGGGATCCGATGGGGTTAGAGGGGGTTTAGAAGATTTTCGATTGATTTAGAGGGGGTTTAGTGGGATTTAGAGTGGTTTTGAGTGACTGTGAGGGGGATAGTTGGGTTTAGCTGGGTTTAGATTTGTTTAGATGTGTTTTAGATGGTTTAGACGGGGTTTAGGGATTTAGACGGATTTACCTAAAGGAGGATGAGATGGGCTTCGAGGGGTTTCAATGGGTTTAAAGGGTGTTGATAGGGGTTTTGAGGGATACCTAGTGGTTTTATTGATGTTTAGAGGGGTTTAGAGGATGTTAGGTCGGGTTTAGAGGCGTTTAGAGTGGGCTAGACGGTTTCTAGAGCGGGTGTGAGGGATTTACATGGGTTTAGTGGGGTTTAGATGAGGTTTTGAGGGGGTTCGAGGGGTTTAAAGGGTACAGGGTGTTTAGATGAGTTTTGAGGGATTTAGAGGGGGTTTAGAAGGAGAGGGTTTTTGGAGGGGCTTGGAGGGGTTTGGAGGGAGCGTAGACGATTTGTGATATGTTTAGAAAGGTTTAGACGGGTTTAGAAGGGTATAGAGGGGTTTTGAGTGATTTAGAGGGGGTTCAGTGGGGTGAAGGGTGGTTGAGACTGGTTAGAGGGTTTTTGAGGTGTTTAGAGTAATGTAGTGGGGTTTAGAGAAGTCGAGAGCGGTTTATACTGGTTTACTGGGGTTTGGAGGGGGTTAAATGGGGGGTTTGCTTCAGATGGGATTAGATGAAGGAGTTTGGAGATGTTTAGGAGGGGCTTAGAAGCAGTTCAGAATATATTTAATGGGGTTTACATGGGTTTACTAGGATATAGAGGGGTTTAATGGGGGAAGATGTTTAGAGGGGTTTAGAAGCGGTCTCGAGGTTGTTTACTAGTGTTTCGATGTTCCTTCGGGGATTTAGAGTGGATTGTGGGGTATAGAGGGTTTATAGGCTCTTTAGTGGTTTAGGAGGGGTCAGATGGTGTTATGGGGGGTTTAGGGAGGTTTGAGTGAGTGAGAGGTGTTAGTGGGGTTTAGCGTGGTTTAGAAATGTTTGGATGGGTTTCAAATGGTTTCGAGGGGTTTTAAGGGGGTTCAGACGTGTTTAGAGGTGTTTAGATGTGCTTCAGAGGGGCTTTGAGGGGTGTAGATGGGTTAGTGGGTGTTGATAGCGCTTTAGAGGGATATAGAGGGGGATTATTGAGGTTTACAGGGGTTTAGAGGGGTTTAGGTCGGGTTTAGAGGTGTTTAGAGGGTACTAGAGGGGTTTTAGTGGGGGTTTGAGAGATTCACATTGGGTTTAGTGGGGTTTAGAAGTGTTTAGAGGGTTCTTCGAGGGTTTAGAGGGTGTTCGAGAGGTTTGAAGGGTTTTATATTGTGTTTAGTGGTAATTTGAGGGATTTAAAGGGGGTTCAGTGGGGTTAGGAGTGGTTTAGAGGGGTTAGAGGGTTTTTGAGGGTTTTAGATTGGTGTAGAGTGGTTGGGAGGCGTTTATAATGGTTTACTTGGTTTAGAGCGGTTTAGATGGGGTTTAGAGCGGTTTAGAGGTGGTTTAGAGGGGGTATGGCGTGCTTCAGATGGGTTTAGATGAGGGAGTTTGCAGAGGTTTAGGAGGGGGTTAGAAGCAGTTCAGAATAGTTTTGATCGATTTAGAGGGGGTTTAGTGGGGTTTACATGGGGTTTACAGGGATTTAGAGTGATAGTGGGTTTAGAGGAGTTTTGATGGGTTTAGAGGGGTTAAAAAGGTTTAGCAGGTGGGTAGTGGGGCTTCGATTAGTTTAGAGTCGTTTAGTGAAGTCTGGAGGGGTTTAGAGATGGCTTAGATGGGTTTGAAGGGGTTTAGGGGGGATTAGATGGGTTTACAGAGGGTTTAAAGGCGTTTAGATGGGTTTAGACAGGGTTTAGACGGTTTATAGCGGGTGTTGAGGAGTTTAAGAAGCTTTTACAGGCGCTTAGAGGGGTATAGCGTGTGTAGAAGTGTTTACAGGAGTTTAAACGTGGTTTAGAGGTGGTTTACGTGGGTTTTGTATAGGTGCAGAGGGGTTTAGAGCGGTTTAGAGGAGATATAGGTGGGTTTTGAAGAGGTGTAGAGGGTTTTAGTGCTGTTTAGAGGGGGTTTAGAGGGGTCTAGAGGGGGTCTAGGATCTTCAGGTGTTTATTGAGGTTTGGAGGGGGTGAGAGGGGTCTGGAGGCATTTAGAGGGTTGTGGAAGTGTTTGGAGTGGTTTAATGTGGTTTACAGGGGGTTTGTTCAGATTTGGAGGGGTTTAGAGGGATTTTGATTGATTTAGGGGTTTAGACAGGGTTAGAATGGTTTAGAGGGCGGGTAGAGGATCTTACATGGGTTTAGACGGGTTTAGGTGGGATTAGAGGAGGTGTAGAGGGGTTTAGCTCGGTTTAGAGTGGGCCTAGTGGGGTCTAGTGGTGTTCAGAGAGGTTTCGAGGGGTGCAGAGGGGGTTCGAGGTATTTAGATGGGTGTGGACAGGTTTGAAGCGGTTTAAATGGGTTTGCAGGGGGTTTCTAGAGGTTTAGAGGCGGTTTAGAATGGTTTCGAGTAATTTGGTGGGATTTAGTGGGAGTAGTTTGGAGGGTATTACAGGGGGTTTAGAGAGATTTAGACGGATTTAGAAGAGTCTTAGAGTGGTTCCGAGGGGTGTTAGAGGGGGTTTGGAGGGGTTTGGAGAGGGTGTAGAGAGGTTTGGACGGGTTTTAGAGGGCTTTCGAAGGCTTTAGCGGGGTTTAGAGGGATTTGGAGGACGATTTAGAGGGGTTTAGAGGCATTTAGAGGGGGGTTTAAAGGGTTTAGAAGGGGTTAGGGGGCGTGTAGAGAGATTTAGAGAGGATTTAGAGGTGATTAAATAGGTTTAGAGGTGTTGAGCGGGGGCACAGATTATTTAAGGGTTTAGAGCGGTTAAAATAGGTTAAGAGTCGTTTAGAGGGTTTTAGACGAGTTTACAATGGTTTAGAGGGAGTTAAGAGGCGTTTTGAGGAGGATAGATGGGGTTAGAGGGTTTGGAGGCAGATCAGAGTTGTTTTATGGAGGTTTAGAGAGGTGTACTGGGGTTTAAAGGGGGGTTTAGCGCGATTTGCAATGGATTTAGAGGAGTTTAGAGGTGGTTTAGAGGGGTTTCCATGGTTTTAGACGGAGTTTAGAGGCGTGGAAAGGGGTCCAAGGTTGTTTAGAAGGGTTTCCATGTCCTTTAGGGGTTTAGAGGGGTTTGTGGGGGGTATAGAGGGTTTATATGCTGTTTAGTGTTTTAGAAGGGGTTGGGGGGATATAGGGGGTGGGGGTTGAGTGATTGAGAGGGGGTTTAGCGGGGTTTAGATGTATTTGGATGTGTTTTAGATGGTTTCGTGGGTGGTTTAGGGGGTTTAGAGGGGTTTGGACGTGTTTAGAGATGGTTAAAAGGGGCCTAGAACAGTTTAGATGGGTTTAGAGGGCGTTGATTGCGGTTTCGAGGGATATAGAGGGGGTTTATTGAGGTTTACAAGGGTTTAGGTCGGGGTTAGATGTGTTTAGCGTGTGTTAGAGGGGTGTCACTGGGGTTTCCGTGGCGTTACAGGGGGTATAGTGGGGTTTAGAGGTGTTGAGAAGGTGTTTAGAGGGTTTAGTGGGTGTTCGATGGGTTTAACTGGTCTTATATAGTGTTTAGGGGGGTTGAGGGATTTAGAGGGGGTACAGTGGGGTTAAGAGTGGTTTAGAGTGGTTAGAAGGGCGTTGAAGGATATAGAAGGGTGTAGAGGGTTTAGGAATTTTTGAGAGGGGTTTATAATGGTTTACTGGGGTTTAGAGTGGTTTAGATGGGGTTTAGAGCGGTTTAGAGTGGTCTTAGAAGGGCGTTTAGAGTGCGTTAAATGGGAGTAGATGAGGGAGTTTGCAGAGGGATATGAGGGGGTTAAAGACAGTTCGGAATAGGTTTGATGGATTTAGTGGGGGTTTAGTCGGGTTTACCGGGGTTTAGAGGGGATTTAGAGGAAGAGAGGATTTAGAGGTGATAGTGGGGCGTAGAGTTGTTTGGAGGGGGTTTAGTGGGGTTTTGTTTGGTTTAGAGGGGGTTAGCTGGGTTTAGCAGGGGCGTAGTGGGGTTTAGATGGGTTCCGAAGGTGTTAGAGGGGGTTTAGTGTGATTTAAAGTGGTTTAGAGTGGGTGTAGAGGGGTTTATGTGGGGTTTCCAGGGTTTTAGAAGGGTATAACGGGGTTTAGAGTGGGTTTAGAGGGATTTAGAGGGAGATTTAGAGATGTTTAAAGGCGTTTGAGTGGGGGTTAGAAGGGATTAGAGGGCGTGTAGAGGGTGCCAAGAGGGATTTGGAGTGTGTTTAGATGGGTTTAGAGGGTTTAGAGATGATTAGAGGAGGTTAGGTATTGAATGGTTTAGATTGGTTTAGAGGGGGTTTAGAGGTTTTTAAATAGGTTTAAAGGGGTTGAGCGGGGGGCACAGATGATTTAGGGGTTAAGAGCGGTTTGGGGGAATTTAGAGTGGTTTGGACGGGTTCAGAAGGATTTAGAGGGAGTTTAGAGTCGTTTGAAGAGGGCTAGAAGGGGTTAGAGGCAGTTGATAGTAGATTAGAATCATAGAATCGTAGAAAAGGTTTAGAGAGGTTTAGAGGGGTTTAGGGATGGTTGGAGGAATTATCAGGGGTTTAGAGGGGTTTTGAGGGATTTAAGGCTTTTACAGGGGTTGAGAGGGGGTTAGATAAGTTTAGGGGCGGCATAGAGGTGTTTGGAGGGGATCCGATGGGGTTAGAGGGGGTTTAGAAGATTTTCGATTGATTTAGAGGGGGTTTAGTGGGGTTTAGAGTGGCTTTGAGTGACTGTGAGGGGGATAGTTGGGTTTAGCAGGGTTTAGATTTGTTTAGATGCGTTTTAGATGGTTTAGACGGGGTTTAGCGATTTAGACGGATTTACCGAAAGGAGGATGAGATGGGCTTAGAGGGGTTTCAATGGGTTTAGAGGGTGTTGATATGGGGTTTTGAGGGATACCTAGTGGTTTTATTGACGTTTAGAGGGGTTTAGAGGATGTTAGGTCGGGTTTAGAGGTGTTTAGAGTGGGCTAGACGGGTTCTAGAGGGGGTGTGAGGGATTTACATGGGTTTAGTGGGGTTCAGAGGGGTTTAGAGGAGGTTTTGAGGGGGTTCGATGGGGTTTCGATGGGGTTACCCCGATGGGGTATAAAGTGGTTGAGGGGGATTTACAAGAGTTTATTCTGGATTAGAGGGGTTTCGATGGCGTTCAGAGCGGTTTTTAGCGGTGTAGAAGGAGTTCAGGGCTTTAGATGGGTTTAGATTAGTTTAGAGGCGTTTGGAGAGGTTTAGAGGGAGTTAAAGGCAGTTCAATGTAGTCTATGGAACTTTAGAGGGGTTTTGAGGGGTTTTGAGGGGTTTAACCATATAACCATATAACCATATAACAATTACAGCACGGAAACAGGCCATCTCGGCCCTTCAAGTCCATGCCGAACAACTTTTTTTCCCCTTAGTCCCACCTGCCTGCACTCATACCATAACCCTCCACACCCTTCTCATCCATATGCCTATCCAATTTATTTTTAAATGTTACCAACGAAGCTGCCGCCACCACTTCCACTTGAAGCTCATTCCACACCGCTACCACTCTCCGAGTAAAGAAGTTCCCCCTCATGTTACCCCTAAACCTCTGTCCCTTAATTCTAAAGTCATGTCCTCTTGTTTGAATTTTCCCCATTCTCATAGGGAAAAGCTTGTCCACATCAACTTTGTCTATCCCTCTCATCATTTTAAAGACCTCTATCAAGTCCCCCCTTAACCTTCTGCGCTCCAGAGAATGAAGACCTAACTTATTCAACCTATCTTTGTAACTTAGCTGTTGAAACCCCGGCAACGTTCTAGTAAATCTCCTCTGTACCCTCTCTATTTTGTTGACATCCTTCCTATAATTGGGAGACCAAAATTGTACACCATACTCCAGATTTGGTCTCACCAACGCCTTGTACAATTTTAACATTACCTCCCAGCTTCTATACTCAATGCTCTGATTTATAAAGGCTAGCATTCCAATAGCTTTCTTTACCACCCTATCTATATGGGATTCCACCTTCAAGGAACTATGCACGGTTATTCCCAGATCCCTCTGTTCTACTGTATGCTTCAATTCCCTACCGTCTACCATGTACGTCCTATTTTGATTTGTCCTGCCAAGGTGTAGCACCTCACATTTATCAGCATTAAACTCCATCTGCCATCTTTCAGCCCATTTTTCCAACTGGCCAAAATCACTCTGTAGACTTTGGAAATCCTCTTCATTATCCACAACACCCCCTATCTTGGTATCATCTGCATATTTACTAATCCAATTTACCACCCCTTCATCCAGATCATTGATGTACATGACAAACAACAAAGGACCCAACACAGATCCCTGAGGAACCCCACTAGTTACCTGCCTCCAACCCGACAAACAGCCATCCACCATTACCCTCTGGCTTCTCCCATTCAGCCACTGTTGAATCCAACTTGCTATTCCTGCATTTATACCCAACAGTTGAACCTTCTTAACCAACCTTCCACGAGGAACCTTGTCAAAGGCCTTACTGAAGTCCATATAGACCACATCCACTGCTTTACCCTCGTCAATTTCCCTAGTAACCTCTTCAAAAAATTCAAGAAGATTAGTCAAACATGACCTTCCAGGCATAAATCCATGTTGACTGTTCCTAATTAGACCCGCTTTATCCAGATACGTATATATATTATCTCTAAGTATCTTTTCCATTAATTTGCCCACCACTGAAGTCAAACTAACCGGTCTATAATTGCTAGGTTTACTTTTAGAACCCTTTTTAAACAATGGAACAACATGCACAGTACGCCAATCCTCGGGGACTATTCCCGTTTCTAATGACATTTGAGCTGTGTAGAGGGGGTTAGAGGAGTTTAGAGGGGTTTGGAGGGGATTAATGGGGTTTACAGGGGTTGAGGGGAGTTTAGAGGGGTTTAGAGGCAGATTCAAAGGGTTTAGTGGGGATTCGAGGGTGTTAAAGGGGTTTTTATGTGGGTTTTGATTTCGTTTGGGTAGGTTTAGATGAGGTTGGACGTGGTTTAGATGGGTTTACATAGGGTTTTCAGGGATTTACAGGGGATTAGAGGGGGTTACAGAGGGTTTAGAGCGGCTTAGAAATGTTTAGATGGGTTCAGAGGGGTTCAGATGGGTTTAGAGGGGTTTAGGTGGGTTTAGAGGAGGTGTAGAGGGGTTTAGATCGGTTTAGAGTGGTTTAGAGGGTCTAGAAGGGGGACTAGAGGGTGTCTAGAGGGTCAGCTTTTTTGTGTTTACAGAGGTTTAGAGGGGTTTCTAGCAGTTTAGAGTTGTTTGGAGGAGTTGAAAGGGGTTTAAAGGGGTTTACAGGGGGGTTAGCGATTTTTAGGAGTTAGGAGGGGTTTGGAGGGTGTTGAACGGATTTCAAAGGGTTTACAGTGGGTTTAGAGGGGTGTGGAGGCTGTTTGGAGGGGTTTAGAGTAATTTGGAGGGGTTAGAGGTGTTTATACATGTTAGAGGGGTTTAGAATGGTTTAGAGGGGGTTTCAAGGGGTTCTGAAGGATTTAGAGGGGATTTACTGGGGTTTGTATGGGTTTGGAGAGAGTATACAGGGTTCTAGAGGGGGTTTACAGGGCTTTAGTAGGCTTAAAGGGTTTAAAGGGTATTTAGAGGGATTTAGAGGGAGATTTCCATGGATAACAAGGGAAATCAGGGATAGTATAAAAACAAAAGATGAGGCATACAAATTTGCCAAAAAAAAGCAGCCTACCGGAGGACTGGGAGAAATTCAGAATCCAGCAGAGGAGGACAAAGGGCTTAATTAGGAAAGGGAAAATAGATTATGAAAGGAAACTGGCAGGAAACATAAAAACTGACTGCAAAAGTTTTTATAGATATGTGAAGAGAAAGAGACTAGTTAAAACAAATGTTGGTCCCTTGCAGTCAGAAACAGATGAATTGATCATGGGGAACAAGGACATGGCGGACCAATTGAATAACTACTTTGGTTCCGTCTTCACTAAGGAAGACATAAAGAATCTGCCGGAAATAGCAGGGGATCGCAGGTCAAAGGAGTACTTGAGTGAAATCGGGGAGGGAGAGAGAAAACGGGGAATTACAGACCAGTCTAATATCGGTAGTGGGGAAAATGCAGGAGTCAGTTATTAAAGATGGGATAGCAGCACATTTGGAAAGTGTAGAAATCATTGGACAAACTCAGCATGGATTTACGAAAGGTAAATCATGTCTGACGAATCTTGTGGAATTTTTCGAGGATGTAATTAGTAGAGTGGATGGGGGAGAACCAGTGGATGTGGTGTATCTGGACTTCCAGAAGGCTTTCGACAAGGTCCCACATAAGCGATTAGAATATAAACTTAAAGCATATGGCATTGGGGGTTCAGTATTGATGTGGAAAGAGAACTGGCTGGCAAACAGGAAGCAAAGAGTAGGAGTAAACGGGTCGTTTTCACAATGGCAGGCAGTGACTAGTGGTGTACCGCAAGGCTCAGTGCTGGGACCGCAGCTATTTAAAATATACATAAATGATCTGGATGAGGGAATTGAAGACAATATATCCAAGTTTGCGGATGACACTAAGCTGGGGGGCAGTGTTAGCTGTGAGGAGGATGCTAGGAGAATGCAAGGTGACTTGGATAGGCTGAGTGAGTGGGCAAATGTTTGGCAGATGCAGCATAATGTGGATAAATGTGAGGTTATCCACTTTGGTGGCAAAAATAGGAACACCGACTACTATCTAAATGGTGGCCGATTAGGAAAAGATTGAGATTGAGAGGAGATCTTATAGAAACTTACAAGATTCTTAAGGGGTTGGACAGTCTAGATGCAGGAAGATTGTTCCCGATGTTGGGGAGGCCCAGGACAAGGGGTCACAGCTTAAGGATAAGGGGGAAATCCTTTAGGACCGAGATGAGAAGGAATTTTTTCACACAGAGAGTGGTGGGTCTCTGGAACTCTCTGCCACAGAGGGTAGTTGAGGCTAGTTAATTCGCTATATTTAAGAGGGAGTTAGATGTGGCCCTTGTGGCTAAGGTGATCAGAGGGTATGAAGAGAAGGCAGGTACGGGATACTGAGTTGGATGATCAGCCATGATCGTATTGAATGGCGGTGCAGGCTCGAAGGGCCGAATGGCCTACTCCTGCACCTAATTTCTATGTTTCTATCTATGTTTCTATTTGTGGGTTAGAGGGGGGTTCGAAGCATTTAGATGGGGTTAGAATGCGTGTATATGAGTTTAGAGGGGGTTTAGAGTGGTTTAGAGGGATTTAGAGGGTTTAGAGATGTTAAGAGGAGTTTAAGTATAGAGGGGTTTACATGGGATTTACATGGGGTTTAGACGGGTTTTAAATGTGTTTGGCGGGATTGTAGTTTAGAGGGGTTATAGGTGGTTTAGAGGGATTTAGACGGGTTTAGAGAGGTTTGGAGGGGTTGAGCGGGATATACATGATTTGCAAGGGGTTTAGAGCGGTTTAAATAGGGATATAGGCGTTTCGAGGGGGTGTAGTGGGGTTTCGAGATGTTTAGAGGTAGCTTCGATGAGTTTAGAGGTGTTTAGAGGGGTTTAGAGTGGTTTGATTGGTTTAGCGTTGTTTAGGTGGGTTTAGGTTGTTTTGGAGGAGGAGTAGAGCGGTTTCGATGGGGCTAGAAGGGAGCCAGAGGGGTCTACATTTGTTTAGAGAGGTTTAGATGGTTTAAAGGGGTTTGTAGGAGTTTAGAAGGTTTTGGAGGGGATTGGAGTTGTTTAAAGGGGTTTACAGGGGTTTATAGACGTATTGGGGATTTAGAGGCGGTTTAGGGAAGTTTAGCGTAATTTGGAGTGGTTGGAGGAGTTTATAAATATTTAGACGGGTTTAGAGTGGTTTAGATGGGGTTTCGAGGGGTTTCGAGGGAGAGGGGTTTATGGCGTTTAGACGGGTTTAGACGAGTTTACATGGGTTTCCATGGGGTTTACAGAAATTTAGGCGATCTAGAGGGGGTTATTGAGATTTAGAGGGCGTTTAAAGGGTTTTAGACTGGTTTAGAATGGGTTTAGCAGGGTTGATAGTAGTTTAGAGCGGGTTTGGAGTAGTTTAGAGGGATTTAGATGTGTTTAGAGGTAGTTTAGAGGAGGTTTAGAGCGGTTTAGAAGGGTTCAGATGGGTTTAGAGAGATGCAATAATAATAATAATAATGGATTGGATTTATATAGCGCTTTATCGAGATATTCAAAGCGCTTTACATCGCATTATTCATTTACTCCTCAGTCACACTTGGTGGTGGTGAGCTGCTGTTTGTGCCACAGCTGGCCTGGGGCAGACTGACGGAAGGGTGGCTGCTAATCAGTTAATCAGCGGTAGCTAATCAGCAAATCAGCGCCAATGGCCCCTCCGATCACCAATCACTCATACGCATTCACATTCACACATGGGCAAAGGTGGGTGAAGTGTTTTGCCCAAGGACACAACGACAGTATGCACTCCAAGCGGGGTTCGAACCGGCTACCTTCCGGTCGCCAGCCGAACACTTAGCCCATTGCGCCATCTGTCGTCCCAGAGGGGTTTGCAGACGTTTAGATGGGGTTACAGGGTTTCCCAGGCGTTTAGAGCGATTTAGAGGGGATTAGAAGGGTTTACTTAGGAGCGACTTAAAGGGGTTTGGGTTAGAAGTGTTTACAGAGGGTGTAGATGCGTTTCGAGCGGTTTAGGGTGATTATAGGGGTTTTACATTTTCAGAGTGGTCTAGAGGCGTTTACAAGGGTTTAGAAGGGTATAGGGCGTGAAGAGGGGCGGGGTTACAGGGGTTTAGATGGGTTTAGAAGTGGGTAAGAGGGGTTTATACAGGGCTTAGAGGGATTTACAGGGGTTTACAGGGGTTTGCATGTGCATAGACGGGGTTTGGACGGGTTTAGGTGGGTTTAGAGGAGGTGTAGAGGGGGATAGAGCGGTTTAGATTGTGGTTAGTGGAGTCTAGACGGGGTCTAGAGGGGGTCTAGAGGGGTCTGGAGGTGTTTAGAGAGGTTCAAATATGAGTAGAGGCGTTTAGAGTGGTTTAGAGTGGTTTAGAGAGGTTCCGATGGGTTTAAAGGTGGCTTCGAGGGATTTAAGGGGTGTAAAGGGGATTAGCGGGGTTTACAAAGGGAGTAGAGCGGTTTGGAGGTGGTTAGATGGGTTTAAATGTGTTTTGACCGGGTTTATAGGGGGTTCAGATGGGTTTAGAAGTGGTTTAGAGGGGTTTAGTGGGGTATTGACAGATTTTAGATGGGTTTACAGGAGGCATACAGTGGTTTGTAGGGGTTTATAGGTGTTTAGAGGGGTTTAGTGGGGTATTGACAGATTTTAGATGGGTTTACAGGAGGCATACAGTGGTTTGCAGGGGTTTATAGGTGTTTAGAGGGGTTTAGTGGGGTATTGACAGATTTTAGATGGGTTTACAGGAGGCATACAGTGGTTTGCAGGGGTTTGGATGGGTTTGGATGGGTTCAGGTGGGTTTGGAGGAGGTGCAGATGGGTTTAGGTGGGTTTAGAGACGGTATAGAGAGGGTTTAGAGGGGTTTTGGTGGTAATTTCGAGGGGTTTGGAGGGGTTAGGGGTTTAATGGCGTTTACAGGGGTGTTATAGAGGTTAAGAGGGGTATAGAGGCGGTTTACAGGGGTTTGGAGGTAATTTGGAAGAGTTTGGATG
The DNA here is from genome assembly GCA_963514005.1 of Raja brachyura. The sequence continues at coordinate 828,649 of OY740828.1, read as the reverse complement.
TGTTTAGAGGGCTTTACAGTGCTTCAGGGTGGGTTGGGTGGATTATAGGGCGTTTAGAGTGATTAGAGGGGGTTAGAAGGGGTTTAGATGTTTCGAGTAAGTAAGTAAGCAAGCAAGCAAGCAAGCAAGTAAGTCAGTAAGTCAGTCAGTCAGTCAGTGAGTAAGTGAGTAAGTGAGTAAGTGAGTAAGTGAGTAAGTGAGTAAGTGAGTAAGTGAGTAAGTGAGTAAGTGAGTAAGTGAGTAAGTGAGTAAGTAAGTAATTAAGTAAGTCTGTCTTTTGGCCAAGTATTCACATACAAGTAATTTGCCTTTGTGCTCCGCCCAGACGCAACAACACAGCATAGAGGGGATTATAGGTGGTTTAGAGGGGTGATAGCTGGTTTAGAGGGGTTGAAAGGGGAATAGAGAGGGTTTATAGGGGATTTAGAGGGGTTTTAGAGACGTTTAAATGCGTTTAGATGGGAGTGGGGGTGTAGATGGGGGTTACAGGGGTTTAAACGGAGTTTAGAGGCGTTTAGAGGGGGTTCGAGTGGATTAGACATGGTTCAGATGGGTTTACAGGAGGTTTACATAGGTATAGTGGGGGGTTGGCGGTGTTGAAAGGGGTTTACAGGTGTGTATATAGGTCCAGGGGGGTTTAGATACGGTTTAGAGGCGTTTAGACTAATTTGGTGGGGTTTGGATGCGTTTAGGTATGTTTAGAGGGGTTTGCAGGCGTTCAGTGGGGTTTACAGGTGTTTAGATTCGTTTAGAGAGGATTGGAGGGGTTTACAGGAGGTTTAGAGCGGTTTAGAATTGTTTAGATCGGTTTAGAAGGGGATTAGAGGGGTTTGAATGTGGTTTAGAGGGGGCTCTATGTGGTTTAGATGTTGTTCGAGGGGTTTAGAATAGTTTAGAGTTTTTAGAGGAGTTTAGAAGGGGTAAGAGGGGTTTAGATGAATTTGCAGTTTAGAGTGGTTTACAGGCGGTCAGAGGGGTTTAGATTAAATTAGAGGAAGTTGCTGGGGGTGAGAGAGGTTTAGCGGTGTTTAGAGAGTTCAGAGGGGGTTTAGATGGTTTTAGGTGCATTTAGACGGGCCTTGGAGGATGTAAAGGGTGTTCCCAGGTGATTAGATGGGTTTAGAGAGGCTTTGAGGGTTTATAGGGGTTCAGAGGATGTTAGAGGGGTTTAGTTTTAGAAGGGTTTAGAGGGGTTAATAGTGGTTTACAGCTGTTTGAATGGGGCTTTAGAGGGATTTGGAGGGTTTGGAGTGGTTTACAGGAGTTTAGAGGTGTTTCGAGGGGTATAGAGGGTTAGAGCTGTTTACACTGAATTTTCCTGGATTTAGAAGGGGTTTACAGGGGGTTGAAGGTGGTTTAGGGGGTGTTAAATGGGTTTAGATGGATTTAAAATGGGTTTAGTAGAAGTTTGGTGGAGTTTAGAGGGGGTTACGTGTGGTACAGAGGGCTTTAGAGGTGGGTTAGGATGGTTTAGAAGGGGGTTTAGAGGGGATTAATGGGTATAGCGGGCGCTAAGAGGGCTTTAGAAGGGGTTTAGTATGTTTTAATGAGGGGGTTAGAGGGTTTTGGAGGGGTTTAGAGGGGGCTAGAGTGGTTTAGAAGAGTTCAGAGGGGGTGCAGATGGGGTTTCAGACGTTTACAGGGGTGTACAGTGGGTTACAGGCCTTCAGAGGGGTGTAGATGGGATTATAGGGGTGTACAGGGAATTAGAGAGGTTTAGCGGTGTTTAGTGTGGTTTAGAAGGGGTTGGGGGATTGGCGGGGGTTAGATGCGTTTAGATGCGTTTAGAGGCGTTTAGAGGGGATTAGAGTGGGTTTAGAGGGGGTTAAAGGAATTTAGGTGGGTTTAGACGTGCTTTCGAGTGTTTAAAAGGGGTGGTTAGAGGGGTGAAGAGGCGCTTAGATGGTTTAGAGTGAGTTAGCGGGATGTAGAAGGGGTTAAGAGGTGTTTAGATGGATTTAGAGGGTTTTACATTGGATTTACCTTGGGTTTAGAGGATTTGGAGGAGTTAGAGGGGGTTTGGAGGGGTTTGGAGGTGTGTAGAGCTGGGTTAGTGGGGTTTATATGGGTTTAGAGGTTTGGAGAGGGCTTAGAGGTGTTTAGAGCAGTTTAGCCAGGGTTACGGGGGGGGGGGGGGGTTATAGGGGGTTAGAAGGTCTAGAGTGTGTTTAGAGGTAGTTAGAGTGATTTAGAGGGGTTATAGTGTGTTTAGGTGGTTTTAAATGGGTTTAGATGGGTTTGGAGAGGGTCTAGTGGAGTTTAAATGGGTTTAGAGGGGTTTCCAGCGGGCTTAGAGGGTTTAGAGTGGGTTTAGTGGGGTTAAACAGGGTATAGATGGGGTTAGAGGGGGTGGAAGGTTTAGAGAGGGGTTCACAGTTGTTTGAAGTGGTTTACACGGGTTTAAATGGATAGAGCATTTAGATGAGTTTTGAGGGATTTTGTGGGTTTAGTGGGATTAAGAGGGGTTCAGAGGGATTTGGAGAGTTTATAGGGGTTTAGATAGGTTTAGGCGGGTTTAGAGGAGTTTATCAGAATCAAAATCAGAAAGCCTTTTATTGTCACTATGCACATGTACAATGAGATTAAGAGCTGCTCCTACTCAGTGCAAAAACAAAACAAAAAAAGGGGGGGGGGGATAAGGTGCACAGTTTCTGCAGCGTTATATATCTATAGAGGGGTTTAGAGGGGTTAACTGTGGTTTACATGGGTTTTAAATGGGTTTAGAGCGGATTAGAGTGGTTTAGAGGACGTTAGAAGTGTTTATAAGGGCACAGAGGGTTATAGCTGTTTCCATGGAGTTTGCAGGTTTTAGAGAGGATTTACAGGTGTTTGAAGGTGGTTTAGAGCGGGTTGAGAGTGGTTTTAAATGGTTTATAGGGGGGGAATTAGATGGGTTTAGAGGGGGGTTAGAGTTGGTTGAGTGGGGGGTTAGAGGGGTTTAGAGCGGGTTCAGAGCGTTGTAAGGGTTTTTAGAGGGGTTTAGATGGGTTTTGATGGGTTTAGAGAGGGTTAGTGGTTTAGAAGGGTTTAAAGGGGTTTAGATGGGTTTGCAGGTGTCCACAGTGGTTTACAGTCGTACATAGGGGTTTAGACGGGATTAGTGTGGTTTACATGGGGTTGGACACTTAGCGGTGTTTAGGTGAGTTTAGAGGGGTTTAGAGAGGGTTGACGGGGTTAGATGCGTTTAGAGGTGTTTAGAGGGCATTAGAAGGGGTTTAGAGGGTATAACGGGTTTCAGGAGGGTTTAGAGGGGATTTGTAGGGATTGAATGGGGGCTTAGAGGGGGTTAGTGGCGCTTAGAGGTTTAGAGGGATGTAGAGGGGTTTAGAGGGGTTCGAAGGGTTTAGATGGATTTAGAGGTATTCACTTGGGTTTGCAGGAGTTTACAGGGGTTTACAGGGGGTTTAAAGGGAGATTAGAGGGGTTTATAGTAGTTTTGGGGATGTTAGAAGTGTTTAGATGTTGTTAGAGGGGGTCAGATGGGTTTACATTGGGTTTGCTGGGTTTAGATGGAGTTAGAGGGGGATTAGTGGGGGTTAGTGGGGGTTTTGTGGGGGTTTGACGGATCTGGAGCGTGGTTAGTGGAATTTAGAGGGGTGTAGAGGTGTGTAGACAGGGTTTAGAGGGGTTTAGCCAGGGTTAGATGGGGGTTAGAGTGCTTTAGAAGGAATAGAATCATAGAATCATAGAACATAAGTGCAGGAGTAGGTCATTCGGCGCTTCGAGCCTGCACCGACATTGAACATGATCATGGCTGATCATCCAACTCAGTATCCTGTACTTGTTTTTCTCCATACGCCCTGATCTCTTTGGCCACAAGGGCCACATCTAACTCCCTCTTAAATATAGCCAATGAACTGGCCTCAACTACCTTCTGTGGCAGAGAATTCGACAGACTCACCACTCTCTATGTGAAAAAAAGATCTTCTCATCTCGGTCCTAAAATACTTCCGCTTATCCTTAAACTGTGACCCCTTGTTCTGGAGTTCCCCAACATTGGGAATAATCTTCCTGCATCAAGCCTGTCCAACCCCTTAAGAATTCTGTAAGTGTCTATATCATCCCCCCTCAATCTCCTAAATTCCATCGAGTACAAGCCGAGTCAATCCAGTCTTTCTTCATATGAAAGTCCTGCCATCCCAGGAATCAGTTTGGTGAACCTTCACTGTACTCCCTCTACGGCAAGAATGTATTTCCTCAGATTAGGAGACAAAAACTGAACGCAATACTCCAGGTGTGGCCTCACCAAGACCCTGTACAACTGCAGTAGAACTTCCCTGCGCTTGTACTCAAATCCTTTAGCTATGAATGCCAACATACCATTCGGTTTATTCGCAGCCTGCTGCACCTGCATGCCTACTTTCAATGACTGGTGTACCATGACACCCAGGTTTCGTTGCATCTTCCTTTTTCCGAATCGGCCGCCAGTCAGATAATAACCTACCCTCCTGTTTTTGCCGCCAAAGTGGATAACCTCACATTTATCCATATTATACTGCATCTGCCATGCATTTGCAAAATCACCCAATCTATCCAAGTCACTTTGCAGACTCCGAGCATCCTCCTCACAGCTAACACAGCCCCCCGGCTACGTGTCATCCGCAAACTTGGAGATGTTGCATTCAATTCCCTTATCCAGATCATTAATACATATTGTAAATAGCTGGGGTCCCAGCACTGAGCCTTGCGCCACTAGTCACTGCCTGCCATTCTGTAAATGACCCGTTCACTCCTACTCTTTGCTTCCTGTCTGCCAGCCAGTTCTCTATCCACATCAATACTGAACCCCAATACCGTGTGCTTTAAGTTTGTATGCTGATCTCCTATGTGGGACCTTGTCGAAAACCTTCTGAAAGTCCAGATATAACACATCCACAGGTTCTCCCTTATCCACTCTACTAGTTACATCCTTAAAACATGCTATAACATTCGTCAGACATGATTTACCTTTTATATATCCATGCTGACTTCGTCCAATGATTTCACCACTTTCCAAATGTGCTGCTATCGCATCTTTAATAACTGACTTCAGCATTTTCCCCACTACCGATATTAGACTGGTCTGTAATTCCCCGTTTTCTCTCTTTCTAAAAAGTGCGGTTACATTAGCTACCCTCCAACCCTCAGGAACGACTCCAGAATCTAAAGAGTTTTGAAAATTATCACTAATGTATTAACTATTTCTGGGGCTACTTCCGTAAGAACTCTCTGATGTAGGAATTTAGAGGGTTTAGAGTGATTTAGAGAAGTGTAGAGGGGTTTAAAGTGTTAGAGGTGTTCACATGGGGTTGGTTTAAAGGGATTTAGAGGGGGTTAGATGGGTTTAGAGCGACTTAGAGGGGGTATGGCGGGGTTCAGAGGAGTTTAGAATGGGTGTAGATGGGCTCATATGAGTTTAGAGGGGATATAGGTGGTTTAGAGGGGTTTAGAGTGGGTTTACAGTGGTTTAGAGGGGGGTTAGAATGGTTTAGATGGTGTTAGAGTGGTTTCGACGGGTTTACGGGGGATTTAGAGTAGTTTCGAAGGGTTTAGAGGGGTTTAGAAGGGTTTGCAGACGTTTCGATGGGTTTAGACGGGATTAGAGGGGTTTACATGGGGGTTAGAGATATTTAGCGGGGTTACGAGGGGCCTAGAGCGTGACATAGGGTTTAGAGGCGTTTAGAGGGTTTTTGCGGCGGTGAGAGGATCTATAGAGGGGCTTAGCTGGGTACAAGGGGTTGCAGTAGGGGTACAGAGGGGGTTTGGAGAAGGTTAGAGTGGTTTATGTGCGTTGTTTAGAGGGGGGTTAGATTGGTTTAGTGGGGATTAGAGGGGTTCAGAGGGGTTTTCAGTGGTTCACAGTGATTTACAGTGGTTTACAGTGGTTTAAATGAGGCTTAGAGGGTTTTACAGGGGTTTAGTGGGGCTTTACAGGGGTTTAGAGGCAGTTTAGACGGTTCTGAGGGGTTTAGAAGTGCTCTCGGGGGTTAGAGCGTGTTTAGATGGCCATAGACGGGTTTAGAGGGGGCTAGAGGAGGTTTAGAGGGGTTTTGAGATATTTAGTGGGGATTTAGAAGGGTTCGATGGGATTTAGAGGGGGCAGCGTGGTTTATAGGGATTTAGAGTAGTGGTTTAGAGGGGTTTATAAGGTTTAGGGGGTGTCTAGAGGGTTAGAAGATGTTAGAGGGTTTTAGAGTGGTTTAGGGTATTTTAAAGTCGTTTATAGAGTTTTACAGGGGATTTAGAAGCATTTTGGGTTTAGAGGGATGTAAAGGGGTTTAAACGGGGGTACATGGGTTAGAGTGGGTTTAGTCTAACATCGGTCAGTGGGTTTAGAGTGGTTTAGAGGGGGTTTAGACCTGTTTATTGTGGTTTATAGTGGGTTTAGAGGGGGTTTAGAGGGATTCGAGGGTGTTTATTAGGATTCAGGGGGGTTTAGGGAGGGCTTATGGAGGGTTAGAGTGTTAAGAGATGGGGCTTAAATGGATTTAGAGGGTTTTATAGGTGTTTAGATGGGTTTAGAGTTGATTTAAGGGAACTCAGATGGGTTTATATGGGAATTAGAGGGTTGAGAGCGTGTTTAGATGAGGTTATAAGGGGATTGGAGGCGCTTTGAGGGATTTAAAGGGAGTTCAGTGGGGTTAAGTTGGGTTTAGAGGGGTTTAGAAGCGGTTTAGCGGGATTCTAAGGTGTTTAGTGGGGATTGGAGGGTGTTTAGAGGGTTTTTCAGGAATTTAGAAGGCGTTTACGGGGGTTCTGAGTGATTAAATGGTGTTTAGGGCTGTTTGGAGGAGGATTAGACAGTGTAGAGGGGGGTTAGAGGGGTTTAGAGGTGGTTTAGCGCTGCTTACAGGTGGATGTGAGCGGTGTAGTGGGGCGTCGATGTGGTTTAGTGGGACTTATATGGGGTTTATAGGGGTTTGCAGGGAAATTAGAGGGATTTAGAAGCGTTTAGAAGGGTTTACAGAGGGGTTTAGATGGGTTTAGAGGGGTTTAGTGTGGAGGAATTTCCAATGGAGGAGTTCAGAGGGCGTTTAGTGGGGTTGCGTGGTTTATATGCTATTTAGAAGGGATCGGAGGGGTTCAGAGGGGGGTTCAGATGGGTTGAGAAGGGGTCTGAGGGTGCTTAGAGGGGTTTATATGGGGTTTAGAGGGTTTAGAGAGAGTTTAGATGGAGTTAGAAATGAATTTGAGGGATTTTTAGGGGTTTAAAAGGGGCTCCGTGGGGTTTAGAGGTGTGTAGAGGGTTTTATAGTGTGATTAGAGGGTGTTAGGTGATTTTGGGGGGTTTGGAGGGGTTTCAGAGGGATTGGATGAGGTTAGGGGTTTCGAGATTGTTTAAAGGGGTCAGAGGGGTTTAGATGTGGTTTAGAGGGGTTACATGGTGTAGGCGGTGTTTAGAGGATTCAGAGACGGTTAAGGGCGGTTTAGGGCGTGTTAGAGAGGTTTCGAGGGGTTTACTGTGGTTAGAGTGGGTTTGTTCTAACATCGGCTGGAGTGGGTTTAGAGGGGTTTAGAGGGTGTTCAGAGGAGGTTTGAAGGAGTTTAGAGGGGTTTATATAGGGGTTAAACAGGTTTAGAGGGCAGTATAGAGGTTTAGAGGGTTATAGAATTATTTAAAAGACGTTGGCGAGAGGTTTAGAGGTGCTTATAGATGGTTTAGTTGTGGTCAGAACGGGATTAGATAGGGTTTACAGGGGTTTAGAGGGGTTTATGGGGGGTCGTAGGGGGTTTAGATGGCGGTAGAGTGTTTAGAGGGCGGTTAGAGGGGGTTAGAGGGATTTGTAGTGGTTTGGAATGGTTTAGATGGGTTTAGATGGGGTTAGAAGGGGTTTAGAAACGTTTCGAGGGATTTAGAGGGGGCTTGGTGTGGTTAAGAATGGTTTGGAGGGGTATAGAGGGGTTTATATTGGTTCGACATGATTTAGCAGGGGTTTAGAGGGGGTTTGGATGGTGTTGAGAGGCGTTCAGAGGGGTTTAGAGGGGTCTTGGGGGGTTTAGGGGGTGTTGGAGTGCTTAGAGGGCGGTTAGAGGGCTTTAGAGGGATTTATTGGGGTTTAAATTGGTTTAGAGTTGATTTAGGAGGATTTAGTGGAGGTATGTGTGGTTTAGAGGGTTTAGATGGGGTTAGAAGGGGTTTAGAGCCGTTTTGAGGGATTTAGAGAGGTTTGAGGGTTTATAGCAGGTTTAGAGGGGGTTAGGTAGGGTTTAGAGGGTTTTAAAGACATTTAGAAGGGGTTTGGGTTTAGATGGATCTTATAGGAGGTTAGCTGAGTTTAGAGCGGTTGAGAGGGGTTTGCAGGGGGTTCAGAGGGGTTTAGAGGGGTTTAGAAGATATTTTTTCACACAGAGAGTGGTGAGTCTGTGGAATTCCCTACCACCGAAGGTAGTTCAGGCCAGTTCATTGGCTGTATTTAAGAGGGAGTTCTATGTGGCCCTTGTGGTTAAATGAATCAGGGCGTATGGGGAGAAGGCAGGTGCAGGATACTGAGTTCGATGATCAGCCATGATCATATTGAATGGCGGTGCAGGCTCGAAGGGCCGAATGGCCTACTCCCGCACTTATTTACATTGAATCTATGATTCTACGATTTAGAGAGGGTTAAATGGGGTTACGGTTTAGAGGCGTTAGAGGGGATTTAGAGGGGGTTTAATGGGAATAAGAATAGTTCAGCGCGTTTAGAGTGGGTTTTTAGGGGATTTAGAAGGGATTTAGACGGGGTTAGAGGGGGTTCAGAGGGTTTTAATGAATTTAGAACGGGTTTGGGTTTACAAGGATTTTAAATGGGTTTTGAGGAGATTAGAGGGTTTCAGTGAGGTGGGGAGGGATTTAAAGTGGTTTAGAGGGGGTTAGAAAAATTTAGAGGGGTTTAGATAGGATATAGAGGGGTTTAGATTTGTTAGAGGGGGGTTTGAGGGGTTCTGAGCGATTTAGAGTGGGTTTAGTTCGGTACGGAGGGGCTTAGAGGGGCTCATAGGCGATATGAGGGTGTTTAGCGGGGTTTTGAGTGCTTAGAGGGGGGTGAGGGATTTAGAGGGAGATTATAGTGTTTGAAGGGCGTTTAGAGGGGTTCAGGAGCATTAAGAGTGTGCTTAGAGGTGTTTAGACGGTTTTAGAGTTGATTAGGGGGCTTTTGAGGAGTGTATATGGGGTTCAGAGGGATTAGGGGTTTAAAGTGGGTTTAGTGGGATTAAGAGGGGTTTAGATATGTTTACAGGGTTTAGAGTGTTTAGAGGCGTTTGTGGGGATTTAGAGCGGTTTAGAGGTGTTCAGACGGGTTTAGAAGGGTTTAGGTGGGGTTTAGAGGGGTTTGTTGCGGTTTCCGGGGGTTAAAGGGGGTTTAGAATGGGTTCAGAGTGGTTGCGTGAATTTTAGAGGGGTTTAGAGGTGGTTTGAAGTAGTCATATGGATTTAGGGAGCTTTAGAACGGGTTGACATGGGTGTAGACGGGGGTTTGAGATGTTTTGAGGAATTGAGAGGGGGGTTAGTAGGGTTTATAGGGGTTTTCAGTGGTTTAAAGCGGTTTAGAGGGTTTTAGATTCGTTTCGAGGGGTTCAGATGAGCTTTTAGAGCGGTTTTGTAGGTGCTTGTGTGGTTTAGAGGGGTTTACATTGGTTTCGTGGGGTTTAGAAATTTGCGGTTTAGAGGGGTGTAAATGGGTTTAGAGGGGATTACATGGGTTAGAGTGGGTTTAGTCTAACATCGGTTAGAGTGGGTTTAGAGCCGTTTAGAGGGAGTTCATAGGGGGTTTAGAGGGGGGCAGAGGCGTCTATCTAGGGGTTATAAAGGTTTAGAAGTATGTAGAGAGGTTTAGACAGTGTTTAGAGGGCTAGATGGTGTTTAGTGTGGTTTAGAAGGCGTTAGCGCGGTTTAGAGGGGTTTAGAATGCTTCAGACGGGGGTTAGACATAGACACATAGAAAATAGGTGCAGGAGTAGGCCATTCGGCCCTTCGAGCCTGCACCGCCATTCAATGTGATCATGGCTGATCATCCAACTCAGTATCCCGTACCTGCCTTCTCTCCATACCCCCTGATCCCTTTAGCCACAAGTGCCACATCTAACGCCCTCTTAAATATAGCCAATGAACTGGCCTCAACTACCTTCTGTGGCAGAGAATTCCAGAGACTCACCACTCTATGTGTAAAGAATGTTTTCCTCATTTCAGTCCTAAAGGAATTCCCCCTTATCCTTAGACTGTGACCCCTTGTTCTGGACTCCCCCAACATCGGGAACAATCTTCCAGCATCTAGCTTGTCCAACCCCTTAAGAATTTTGTAGGTTTCTATAAGATCCCCCCTCAATCTTCTAAATTCCATCGAGTACAAACCGAGTCTATCCAATCTTTCCTCATATGAAAGTCCTGACATCCCAGGAATCAGTCTGGTGAATCTTCTCTGTACCCCCTCTATGGCAAGGATGTCTTTCCTCAGATTTGGAGACCAAAACTGTACGCAGTACTCCAGGTGTGGCCTCACCAAAACCCTGTACAACTGCAGTAGAACCTCCCTGCTCCTATACTCAAATCCTTTCGCTATGAATGCTAACATACCATTTGCTTTCTTCACTTTGCTTTGCTTTGGTTAATGGGGTTTTAGAGCAATTTAGAGGGCGTTTTAATGGGGGTTAGGGGTTTAGTGGGATTTAGTGGAGAGGTTAGGGAGATTAGAGGGGATTAGAGTGGTTTAGAGTTGGTTTCAAGGTGTTCAGAAGGGTTAATAGGGGGTTTAGATGGGTTTCGAGTTGATTTAGGAGATATAGAGGGGTTTATGTGGGGTTTATAGGGATTATATGGGGTTAGAATGCGTGTTAGATGGATATGGAGGATTTTAGTGGGGATAAGAGGGGTTTACAAAGGCTTGAGGGAGAGTTAAAGGGGGGGGGGGGTTTAGAGGGGGTTTAGACAGACACTCTCTGATACAATTTAAAATTTTACATAGATTGCATCTCTCAAAGTCCAAACTGAATAGAATTTTTCCAAATGTTTCTGCTATATGTGACAAATGTCAACACCTAGAAGCCAACCTAACGCATTCATTTACCAAATGTATTAAAATTACTAATTTTTGGTCAGAAATGTTTGGTCAGAAATGTCAGATAATTTCGAAGGTAGTTAATACAAATCTATATCCAGATTCCAAATTAATTATATTAGGTATATTAGAAACTGATCAATCACTAACAACAAAACAACACATTTTTATCGATTATAGTTTAATAATTGGTAAAAAATTAATACTAAAATTTTGGAAAGGTCCTACCAACCCCACTATTAAAATGTGGATTACAGAAATGTCGGAAACACTTCATTTGGAAAGATTAAGACTTGTCCTCTCGGACAGGCTAGATCAGTTTCGAGGAACATGGTCTCCATTGATTGATTATCTAAAGGGAAAAATGGGCTCGGTTCGAGGGCCTGACTGAAACCTGGACGGGGAATGGATGGAGAATAGTAAGATTGAACGAGAACTTACCAGTTCGAAGGTTGATCTTTATTTCATGAGGAGTCGAAGTGAGGGATTTCGTGAAGAGCCCGCCGGCGCGCATGCTCGACATACTTCAAAGTAGCGGCGTGGAATCACAGAAACCAATCAAAAGAAATGACTTCACATAGTAAGAATGAAACGACTAAGATTACCAGATGAAGGTGATTGAGGGTTGGGCGAGGAGGGCACGAAATCCCTCACTTCGACTCCTCATGAAATAAAGATCAACCTTCGAACTGGTAAGTTCTCGTTCAATCTTACTATTTCATTTCGGAGTCACGTGAGTGACTTCGTGAAGACTTCAAAGCTTCTGTGATGACACGCCCTGGACCACGTCCATGCTGTCACACCACTACCAGGGATGGATGGGAGGAATAACTTGCTGACTAGTCCATACTGCAAAACAAAGCATATTTATTAACAAACAAATCAAAAACCCCTCATACGGGGACATCTCCACGTTCTTGCCCCGCATTTAGCACGGCTTCTGCGAACTGTAGAGGCACAGCAACGGGCCGGTTGTAGAACCGCTGGAACACAGCTTCATTAGCCCATCCTGCTGTGGCGAGAATATGGTCCATGGGCACCTCCATGACCCTCGCCGCCGACGTCGATGCAGCCCTGGTGGAATGAGATTTGAACACATTAGTGTCGATACCTGACTAACCCAAGACGACTCGAAGCCACCTGGATATCGTCTGTGTTGTCACTCGATGGTGAGGTCTCTTATGAGTGACAAGCAGGTATCTCTCCATTCCTCTGATGTTTGCCGTCACCTTGACGTAGTAACGGATATGGGAGGCTAAGCATAGCCTAGCATCGGCGGGGTATGCCGGGAACTTCAGCTGCAGCCCTGTGCACCCAGGTCTGTGCTGCTTTAGTAGCTCGTCAACAAAGAAAACTACTTCTGTGGGGGTAGACATCATTCTGTCGACACGTAGTTTATGGAGTGTCTGTACCCTCTGTGCTGAAGTCAGCGCTAATAACATCACCAGCTTCATGGTGAGTTTGTCCAGCTGGAGCCCTTCTATGGGGGACCACGTCCTGAGCAGAGTTAAAACGTCCCTGACATCCCAGGTGATAGAGTAACGTGGTGTAGGCGGATTCGTATTGAAAATACCCCGCATGAGCCTGGACACTAGCCTGTTGGATCCCACCTCAATATTGAGGTAGAATGATAGAGCGCTCCTGGCGCTGTTGATGGCACTGTAGCTTAAGTGTTCATCATGGTGCAACCCCGCGAGGAATTCCAGGACGTCGGTTATAGTCACGGCATCGTACGTGATGCGAGAGCGGCTGCAGAAGGCTTCCCACTTCCTGATGTGAGAGCGGTATCTTCGCCTTGTAGACTCTCGGCACGACGCCGCAATGGTATCCATGGTCCGGGTAGAAAGGCCGTATTGAACTAAAGGCCGATTCAGAATCTGCAAGCCAACAAATTTAAATAGCCATGGCAGGGATGTGGCTCCCCTGAAACAGGGTGAGTAACTAATTCTGGGCTACCCTGCAAACAGACCCAAGGTTCACTGAGCGTGTCAAAGACCATCGGATACCACGGCTGTGTAGGCCAGTCGGGTATGATAAGGATGCCCTTGGCACCATCCATCTGAATTTTACGTAATACCCGACTGATGAGGCAAAACGGGGGAATGCATAGAAAAAGCAATTCCCCCAGTCTAGCGAGAATGCATCTAACGCTATAGCCCCAGGATCTGGTTCCCACGAGACGTAGGTTGGTACCTGATGGTTCAACCGGGACGCAAAAAGGTCAATGTCCGGTTTCCCAAATTTGGCTGTGATTTTTGCAAAAATTTCAGGATGTAACATCCATTCAATATTATCATTGAACTTGCGTGACCTGGCGTCCGCCACAATATTAAGCTCACCTGGCAAATAGGTAGCTGAAATCCAAATGTCTCTTTTGACACACCAGAGCCAAATTGAATTAGCCAATTTATCACATGAAACTGACCTGGTACCGCCCATGTGGTTTAAATACGCCACCGCTGTGGTATTGTCTATTTGGAGCCGGGCATGTGCTCCAATGATCTTGGAACAATATGCACGAAGTCCGTGAAACGCTGCAAGCAGCTCCAAATAGTTGATCCCTTGTGATACCAACATCGTATTCTCAAGGGTATCCCATCGACCCCCACAACTAGAATATTGATTCGTAGCTCCCCAGCCATCAGAGCTCGCATCAGTTTGTAAGTATATCATCGGTTTCGCCTCAATAATAGTGTTAAACGAGTTACTAATGTGGCAAACCCACCATCGTAACTCATCCAATGCTGCAGGCGGCAGCTGCATTGATCGATCATAATGACCAGCATGCCGTCGCAACGCAGCGATCTTGGCTCTCTGCAAGTTTTGATAATGCAGAGGTCCATACCGGGCTGCCGGAAACAAAGCCACTATCTTGCCAATGACAGTAGCTGTGTGACGAATCGATGGTATACGAGTATTGATTAAATCTGTACACCTCTGTGTTACCTCCTCAATTTTGTTAATTGGTATGGTGACTCTCATGCTAATGGAATTCACCTGGAACCCCAGATAATTAATTACCTGGGTGGGGCAGAACTTAGATTTTTCTGGATGAATAATGAAACCAAGCTGTTGGAACAAATTGACCGCAGCTGCAACCCCTTGTTGAGCTGATTCCAAGGTGTGGCCGACAATTAAAATATCATCTAAATAAGCCATAACGATATGATGTCGTTGTCTTAAATAAGCCATAATTGGCTTCACCAATTTAGTAAATAATCGAGGGGCTGTGGTGAGCCCATTAGGCAACGCCCTATATTGCCACAGCTGATCCATCTAGATAAATTTTAAGAACCTTCTGTAATATTTTTTCATGGGTACGGTATAGTACGCATCCTGTAAATCAATGCATGCCATAAAGCACCCTTTTGAGATCAATGATTTGGCCGTTTCAAACGTGTCCATTTTAAAATGAGTAGATGTTACAAAGTTATTCAGAGTGGTTAGATCAATAATGACTCTGCAGCCTCCATCCTTCTTAGGTCGAGTAAAAATATTGGAAACAAATTCAACGGGCTCATGAACCGTTCTCTCTATGACCCCTTTCTGTTCCAACCTTAAAATTTCCTTATAGCCTACGGACTGTTCCGCAGCCGTTAGTTTAAAAGTACGACCCGGTCTATGCTGAGACGGAGGGATGTCCCCATTAATAAACTCAATGCTATGGCCCTGAATATTCCGTAACACATACTCATCACTGGTAATGTCACCCCATGCACCCGCAAACAACCGCAGACGCCCACCAACATGTGAAGTTAAACAAAGAGAAAAAAGAGAACCAGACCGCCTCACCTCTGTGGTTACCGGCGGTCCCTGACACGAGTGGGTAGACGTAGAGGGGCTGGGTTGGTTTGAGGTCGTGGCGTCCTCATTTTCCACCTCGGCTTCTGCCGAGCCTGTCCTAAAAAAGACCCCTGGTGTTGGGGTGGTTGATACCGGTTCGGAGCTGGAGGGTAATTTCTGGTAGACGTGCTGACAGACCCTCGTGAGCGGCCAAGCGGAGCTTTCGAGCTCGATGGCGTGGGGGCACTATGAGAGCGCATGAGCCCCACGGTCTTGACTTGTTCATCAAGCTCTCTGACCCTTTTGGAAAGGTCTTCGCCAAAGAGCTGACGGGGCGGCGGCGGTGGTTTGCACAACCCTGCAAACTTAGGGTTGAGCGCTGGGCGGATGCTATTTTTGCGAAAGCCATTTATTTCATTTTGAGTAGCGCACAGAAGCGCCAGAGCATCCTCCTGGTCCAAATTAAGCTCCTCTCCGTCGACCGACCGCACAAAGGCAGTAATCCCGGCCATGAGGAGTTTCAGGATCCGCTGAATCTTCAGCTCCTGCTGACGGATAGCCGCACTGATGTTGCCCCATATTGGCGTATTGACCACAGGCACGTTGAGGGAGTTGCAGTTTGATGGAGCCTTGTGACGGCTCATGGCTTGTAGTAGAACTTCCTCCTGAAGCTGGTGATTATTTAGGAAGTCCACCGTGGCTGCCAATTTCGTATTGATGGGAAGCCCCAAGGAATGAGGGGCTGCAAACTTGGTGGCCACATCGAGGAGGTCCTCCGCCGGTAATTCAGGCGGGGGTGGGATGGGGTCGCCCACGGCCTCCTCGTCCTGCTGCTCCAGGCTGGTGTACGAAGCTGGTGATGAACCCCTGTGCCTGTCGCTGCTGGATGCCTGTTGTTGTTGACCTTGTATGAGAAGCTCCAGCAGCCGCTCCATACGGTCAATACGCCCTTCACCCTGAACACTCAGGTGGTCGGAGTCCTCCAGCTCTGAAAATTGGCCGGGGCTCCTGTCATCGGCCCGCACCTCGTCGAGGCCCTGCCGGTGCCGGTAGTTGTCGTCGACAGCCGCCGAGGAGAAACTGCGCGATTCCTGCACGGGCGTGTTCAACCGCCTCCGTTTAGCGGGAGCGGAAGCCGTTGCTTCTACGGACAGATGCGGCATGGTGTCGGCACCAGCCGAAGCCTGGATACCTTGAGCCCGTGCAGGCTTGCCAGCTGCCCACATCGTGGACCTTGCCGACGCATGGTCTCGCCCACCCATCCATGGGGGGCTCGGCGACCGTGACGGGACCCCCAACTGACTCGTCCCGGCGTCGAAAGTTGGGGGGCGACGGCTGGACCTCACAGCTGCCCCGGGTCCCGTCCTGGAACCTGACCGCTCCTTGGCGGCAGGCAGAGCCGTAGCCCCGACAGGGTAAGGCTTCTGGGCTCCTGCCCTTCCCCTCCTCAGAGGGATGCGTGAAACGGGCCGTGCAGCCGCACGGACCCTTCTGCTCGAGGCCGTCAGCAAGCCTGCTGACGACCTGACTGCCATGGCAGGGTCGTCCTGCTCTGGCGGCACACCACACTCCTCCTCGTCGAACTCCTCCGAGCTGTGGTGTGCGGGCGGGTCCGGACCTGAAAAGACAGAGCTCACCGACATCTCCGCCCTCGTTCCGGTCTGTGTTGCAGGTACCCCCGACAACTCTCGCTCCGGAACTGCTGGCCGGCGACTTTTCCCCGATCTCCGGCCCCTCAAACTCCCATCCATGTTCTTGCTGTGAAGCAAACACAACAAGAACCACCAACTTAAGGTAGCATACTTACCTGCGTGGTTCCCTTATGAAGGGCTGGCGAGGAGCGCGCTCCTCCGTCAGCCGTCGCAGCAACGCGATACGACGATATGTCGAGCATTCGCGCCGGCGGGCTCTTCACGAAGTCACTCACGTGACTCCGAAATGAAATTATATATAATAGATCACTGATATATCTCCAATGTAGAGTAGAATGTTTAAAACTCCACTCATATTATTGATTTTCTATTTTTATTATTATTTTAATTTCTTTTATTTCTTTCTATTAATTTCCTTCTTTATTAAAAATAATTTAAAGAAAAATATGTAGAAGTATAAACAAGAATGACTGTAAATTTTATAAATATTAAGAATGTATGTGATGAATAGTAAATTATTTTGTTTCTCTTTTTTTACTTACATTTTAAATTGTCTTAATATGTACAATATGCATTAACTTCTAATAAAAAATATAATTTAATAAAAATAAGGAGGGGGTTCACCCTCAATATTAGATGCGGGGTTTAGACTCTGTGAGGATTTAGGAATTAAAAGGATAGGACACCTTTATAGAAATGGAAATGTTTTATTATTTGAGGAGCTGCAGGATATTTTTGGACTGCCTTCACAACACTTGTTTAGGTATTTACAAATTAGAGATTATATTAAATGTAATACACAAGATTATAAAAATAAAGAACCAGGCTTATTAGATGGTTTGTTTAATCTACATCCAAATACGGAAAAGTTAATAGCGTATATATATAATATTATTCTAGATAAAGAGAACCCAATAACTGAAATATATCGCCAAGCATGGGAAAATGAAATTGGATTACCTATAACAAAATAAATTTGGGAAGAAAGCTTACAGAGAATAAATCGGTGTTCTTTAAATGCTAGACATACATTGATACAATTTAAAGTACTATATAGATTACATTATTCGAAAACCAAATTAAATGGTATTTTTCCCAATCTCTCCTCTATTTGTGATAAATGTAAGAATCTAGAAGCAAATTTAATACATAGTTTTGTAACATGTTCTAAGTTGAATTATTACTGGACAGAAATTTTTAAAGTTATTTCTGAAGTTCTTAAAGTTAAACTGGACCCTGACCCAAAATTAATAATATTTGGAATTCCAGAATCAAGTTTGGTTTTGACAGTAAATCAAAGAAATTTCTTTGATTACTGTTTGATAATAGGGAAAAAAATCATATTGAAATTTTGGAAGGGAACATTATCCCCAACAATTAAAATGTGGACAGCAGAGATGTTGGAGACGTTATATTTGGAAAGAATTAGATTTGTCCTATTGGACAGGTATAATTCTTTTGAACTGATCTGGTCTCCATATATACAGTATCTAGAGAAGTAGCTGTTCTTGGCATCACGGCTCGACGGGCACCCTACGGAATCCGATGAGAATAACTTATTTACATATGGGATTAATGCGCATGTCCCATTGATATTATTGTTTGAAATAATTTCATGTATAATGTATTTAGTTGTTTTTGATTTATATATATATAATATTTTTTAAATTCTTATTTGTAGATTGTTTTTTAATTATTTTTTTCTTTTTCTTTTCCTCTTTATTATATATCCTTTTCTATCTTTATTTCCAAAAAAATAGACGATATTAATTATCGATGTGTTATTTGAAGAAATATTGAATTAAGATGATAGTTTTAAATGTGTGTTATACATTGTAAACTGGTTACTTCAAATAAAAAAATATTTAAAAAAAATAAAAATAAAGAAGGGCTTTAGAGGGATTTAGTGGGGGCTTATGGGGGTTTAGAGGCGTTTGGTGAACTTTAGAGGGGTTTAGAGGTGGTTTAAAGGGTACAGAGGGATTTAGAGGGGCTTTAGGGGGATTTTAGAGCGGGTATTGATGGGATTAGAGGGGATTAGAGGGGGGTTTGAGAGGTTTTGGGGAATTTAGAGGGGGTTTAGAGGGGTTTGGAAGGGTTTTGAAGGGGTTCTGAGGGGCTTTAGAGGGGCTTTATAGTGCTTTGGATGGGTTTAAGGGGATTAGCGTGCATTCAGAGAGGTTTAGAGGAGTTTAGAATGGATTTAGAGGGGTTTCTGGTAGTTTGGATGGGTTTAAGGGGATTGGAGTGCATTCGGAGAGGTTTAACGGAGCTTAGAATGAATTTAGAGGGGTTTAGAGAGGTATAGAGGGGTTAAATGGGGGTGCCTCAATGGTTTTGAGCGATTAGGGGGGTTTTCAGGGCATAGAGGGGGGTTGAGAGGGGTTTATATGGGATTCAGTAGGATTAGATGGGGTTAGGTGTTTAGAGGCGTTTTGAGGGATTTAAATAGGGATTAGTGGGGGTTAGACGTGTTTAGAGCGTTTATACCGGGTTTCGTGGGGGGTCGGCGTGGTTCAGAAGTGTTTTGGAGAGGGGTTTAGAGGGAGATTCGAGGGTTTAGTGGGGGTTTGAAGGTGTTCAAATGTATTTCGAGGTGTTCAGAAGGGTTTAGAGGGTGTTTAGAGGGGTTTAGAGTTGATTAAGAGGGAATTAGAGGATTATATTTGGGGTTCAGATGAATTACATGGTATTAGGGGTTTAGAGATTTGTTTAGCTAATTAGAGGGGGTTTAGTAGGTTTAAGAGGGGTTTAGAGGGATGTAGAGGGTTTAGAGGTTTTAGAGGGATGCATAGGGGTTTAGAAGGGTTTTGAAGGGTTTAGGTGGGCTTCAGAAGGGCTTAGATGTGTTTCAAGGGGGTTTTAACGTCTTTAGAGGGGCTTCAGAGGGGCTTTATAGGGGCTTTAGAGTGGTGTGTTGAGCTTTAGAGAGGCTTAGACGTGGTCTAAAGGTGCCACTTGGATTTAGAGGGGCTTTAGGTGGATTTCGAGCGGGTTCAGAGGCATTTATAGGGGGCTTTGAGGGGTTATGGGGAAATTAGAGGGGGATAGTTGGGTTTAGAGGGGTGTTCAGGTGGTTTAAGGGGGTTTAGAGGGGTTTTCAGGAATTTAGAAGGGGGTTTGAGGGAATTAGTGGGGGTTAGTGGGGTTTAGATGGGCTTAGAGAGGTTTAGAGCTGTTATGATGGGTTCAGATGGGTTTAGGGTTTACGGGGGTTTAGAAGGGTTTAGATGGGTTTAGAAGGAGGGGGTTTAGGCGTGTTTAAATGGGTTTAGAGGGGTTTGGTGAATATAAGGGTTTAGAGGTGGTCTGGAGTGTTCAAAGACGTTTAGAAGGTCTTTAGGGGGCGTTAGTGCGGGTTCAGATGGGTTATAGAGAGTGTTTAGTGGGGCTTTCAGGAATTTAGAGGGGGTGCATTGGGGTTTAGAGGGTGTTAGAGTGGCTTTGAGGGGGTTATAGTGCTTTGTGATAATTCTAATCGGGTTAGAGGGCGTTCAGAGAGGTTTACATGATGTTTAGAAGGGATTTAGACTGGTTTAGATGGGTTAGATGGGGTTTGGGTGGGTTTGAGCGATTTAGAGGGGTTTATTTAGGTTTAGAGGGGGTATGAGTGTGTTTAACGGGTTTCAGGTAGTTTAGAGTGGGATGAGGGGTGCAGAGGGGGCTCAGTGGGGCTTAGAGTGGCTTGGAGTGGGGTTAGAGGGGTTATAAAGTGGTTTAGAGGGGGGGTTAGCGGGATTTAGAGGGAGATATGAGGGAGATATGAGGGGTTTAGTGGGATTTAGAGGTGATTTAATGGGGTTAAGGGGGGTTAGTGGGTTTATAGGGGTTTATAGGCGTTTGGAGGGATTTAGACGGGTTTAGAGGGGTTTGGAGGGGTGTGTACGTTTATATGGGTTCAGAGGGGTTTCGAGTGGTGTAGAGGGGATTAGCTGGGGTTTAGAGGGGCTTAGTCGTTTATAGGGTATTTGAGGGGGATTGGGGTGTTTCAGAGGGAGGTTTAGAGGGGTTCAGAAATGTTTAGAGAGTGCTTAGAGGGATTTGGAGGGTTTTAGAGGGGTTTATATGGGGTTCAAGGTTCAAGGTTCAAGGTTAGTTTATTGGTCACATACACCAATTGGTGTAGTGAAATGCTTCTTGCCATGCAGCACATAAAATAAAGAATATAGACACAACACTAATAAAGAAATTTAACCATAAAACATCCCCTCACAATGGTTCACATTATGAGGGAAGGCACAATGTCCAGTCCCCAACCCATGTCCACCCATAGTCAGGCCTATTGAGGCCTCCACAGTTGCCTTCACGGAGGCCCGGTGTTCCAGGCCGTTCTCGCCGGGTGGTGGTGCTCTCAGCGGCTTGGTACACCCGGAACGGCCGCTTCCCGCTCGAGTCCGCGGCTTCCAGAGCCGACAAGGCCGCGCTGAATGGAGCTCACCTCCGCTGGCTCCCGGTGTTAGAGTTCAGCGCTGCCGCCTGCAGCCGGCCGCTCCACAGTCCCGCGGCTCCGGGATGTTTGGCTCGGGCAGATCCAGCTCACCGAAGTTCCAGCGCGGCGACCCAGGCAAGGCATCGCCCGCTCCGTCCCGCTCCAGCGCTCCGCCGCTCTGCCGCACCGCCGCTGCCGAAGCCGAGGCCCTGGACGGTCCCCATGGGAAACACTGCTCCAGGCCCGCTGGTAGGCCGTGAGGATCGGGTCGGAGATGCAGCCCGGAGAAAAGCTGCCTCTCCAACCAGGTAGGGACCCTGAAAAGTAGTTTCCCCCTCCCCCCCACATAAAAAAAGAATAGACTGCGCACTAAACATTTAACACACTAAAAAAAAGAAAAGAAGGAAAGACATACAGCTGCAGGCTGGGCAGCCATACCACACAGGACGGCGCCCCCTATATTTAAGGTTCAGAGAGATTAGATGGGTTTAGAGGTGTTTTGAGGGATTTAGAGGTGGTTTAGTGGCGTTTAGACGGTTTTATAGTGGGTTTCGAAGGTGTTTGGAGCGGTTTAGAGGGGGTTTAGTCGGGTTTGGAGCATTTAGAAGGGGTTTAGTCGGGTTTAGAGGGGGCTTAGTGGGGTGTGGTGTGGTTTAGAGGGGGATTGGAGGGTTTCGAAAGGGGTTTAGAGGGGGCTTAACGGGCCTTCGAGGGCGATATGAGGTGTGTAGTGGGATTTAGAGGTGGTTTAATGGGGTTAAGAGGGAGTTTAGTGGGTCTATAGGGGTTTATCGTCGTTTGGAGCGATCTGGAGGGGTTTAGAGGGGTTTGGAGGGGTGTATAGGTATATATGGGTTCAGAAGGGTTTCGAGTGGTATAGAGGGAATTAGCTGGGGTTGAGAGGGGTTTAGTGGTTTATAGGGTATTTAGAGGGGATTAGGGGGTTTCAGAGGGAGGCTTAGAGGGGTTCAGAAAGGTTTAGAGAGTGCTTAGAGGGATTTAGAGGGTTTTTGTGTTGATTTAGGTGGGGTTAGAGGGGTTTATATGGGGTTCAGAGAGATTAGATGGGTTTAGAGGCGTTTTGAGGGATTTAAATGTGGTTTAATGGCGTATAGACATGTTTAGACGGTTTTATAGAGGGTTTCGAAGGGGTTTGGAGCGGTTTAGAGGGGTTTTAGTCGGGATTGGAGCGGTTTAGAGGGGGTTTAGTCGCGTTTGGAGGGGGGTTTAGTTGGGCGTAGTGCTGTTTAAAGGGGGATTGGAGGGTTTAGAGGGGATTTAGAAAGGGTTCAGCAGGGTTTCTAGGGGGTCAGAAGGATTTAGAGTGTGCTTAGAGGGGTTTAGAGGGTTTTAGAGTTCATTTAGGGGATGTTGAGGGGATAGGGTTCAGAGGGATAAGATGAGGTTAGGGGTTTAGAGACGTTATGAGGGATTTAGAGGGAGTTAGTGGAGGTAAGGGTGGTTTAGAGGGGTTTAGAGGGATTTAGAGGGGATAAGAGTGGATTAGTGGGGTTTAGAGGGGTTTAGTGGGGGTTCAATGGGGGTTTAGAGGGGGTTTAGAGGAGCTTTAGAGGGATTTACTGGGGTCTTCAGGGGGTTTAGAGGGGTTTGGTGAACTTTAGAGGGATTTAGAGGTGGTTTAAAGGGGTCAGAGGGGTTGAGATGGGCTTTAGGGGGATTTTAGATGGGGTATTGATGGGTTTAGAAAGGATTAGAGGGGGTTTGATAGGTGTTGGGCAATTTATAGGGGTTTAGTGGGGTTTAGAACGGTTTTCAAGGGGTTTTGAGGGGCTTTAGAAGGGCTTTATGGAGCTTTGGATGGGTTTAAGGGGATTGGACTGCATTCAGAGAGGTTTAGAGGAGTTTAGAATGGATTTAGAAGGGTTTATAGTGCGTTGGATAGTTTTAAGGGGAGTAGAGTGCATTCGAAGAGGTTTAGAGGAATAGAATGGATTTAGAGGCGTTTAGAGGGAGTTAGATGGGTTAGATGGGTTAGATGGGAGGAGTCTCAATGGTTTTGAGCGATTAGGGGTTTTTCAGGGGGATTTGGGGGGGGTTTAGAGAGGTTTATATGGGGGTCAGAAGGATTAGATGGGGTTAGGTGTTTAGAGGCGTTTTGAGGCATTTAGATAGGGATTAGTGGGGTTTCAACGTGTTTGGAGGCTTTATAGTGGGTTTCCTGGGGGGGTGGCGTGGTTCAGAGGGATTTTGGAGAGGGGTTTAGAGGGTGATTCGAGGGTTGAGGGGGGGGGGTTGGAGGGGTTCAGATGTGTTTCGAGATGTTCAGAAGGGTTTAGCGTGTGTTTAGAGGTGTTTAGAGTTGATTAAGAGGGAATTTACGGATTATATTTGGGGTTCAGAGGAATTAGATGGTGTTAGGGGTTTAGAGATGTTTCGAGGGATCTAGAGGGGGTTTAGTAGGTTTAAGAGGGGTTTAGAGGGGTGTAGAGGGTTTAGAGGTTTTAGAGGGGTGGATGGGGTTTAGAAGGGTTTTGAAGTGTTCAGGTGGGATTCAGAAGGGCTTAGATGGGTTTCAATGGGGGTTTCAAGGAGTCTAGAAGTGCTTTAGATGGGCTTTAGAGCGGTTTGGTGAGCTTTAGAGAGGCTTGGAGGTGGTTTAAACGTGTCAGTGGGATTTAGAGGGGCTGTTGGAGGATTTAGAGCGGGTTTAGAGGCATTTATAGTGGGGTTTCAGGGGTTATGGGAAAATTAGAGGGGGTTAGTGATGGTTAGAGGGGTTTTCAAGAGGTTTAAGGGGGGTTTGGAGGGGTTTTCAGGAATTTAGAAAGTGGTTTGAGGGATATAGAGGGGGTTAGTGGGGTTTAGAGGGGTTTAGAGAGGTTTACATCTGTTATGATGGGTTTAGATGGCTTTAAGGTTTAGGGGGGTTTAGAGGGGTTCAGAGGGGTTTACAGTGGTTTACACTGGTTTACAGGGGTTATAGGGGGTTTAGAGAGGATTAGGGGGATTTAGAGTGGGTTTAGTGGGGGTTGGTGAATAGAAGGGTTTAGAAGGTCTTTACGGGTTTTAGAGGGGGGTTAGCGGTATTTCAGCGATTTAGAGGCTGTTTAGTGGGGTTTAGAGTGGTTTAGAAGGGAATTAGAGGCTTTACAGGGGGTTCAAATAGGGTGTTTAGTGGGGCTTTCAGGAATTTAAAGGGGGTTTATTGGGGTTTAGAGGGTGTTCGAGTAGTTTTGAGCGGTCTATAGTGTTTTGTAAAAATTCGAATGGGGTTAGAGGGCGTTCAGAGAGGTTTACATGAGTTTAGATGGGATTTAGAGTGGTTTAGAGGCGTTAGATGGGGGGTTTGAGTGGGTTTGAGCGATTTAGAGAGGTTTAGTTCGGTTTAGAGGGGGTATGAGTGTGTTTAACGGGTTTCAGATAGTTTAGAGTGGGATGAGGGGTTTAGAGTGCTTTAGAGGGGTATTAGAGGGTTTAGAAAGGGGTTTAGAGGGACCTTAGCGGCCTTAGAGGGAGATATGAGGTGTGTAGTGGGATTTAGAGGTGGTTTAATAGGGTTAAGAGGGAGTTTAGTGGGTTTATAGGGGTTTATCGTCGTTTGGAGCGATCTGGAGGGGTTTGGAGGGGTGTATAGGTATATATGGGTTCAGAGAGGTTTCGAGTGGTATAGAGGGAATTAACTGGGGTTGAGAGGGGTTTAGTGGTTTATAGGGTATTTAGAGGGAATTAGGGGGTTTCAGAGGGAGGCTTAGAGGGGTTCAGAAAGGTTTAGAGAGTGCTTAGAGGGATTTAGAGGGTTTTTGTGTTGATTTAGGTGGGGTTAGAGGGGTTTATATGGGGTTCAGAGAGATTAGATGGGTTTAGAGGCGTGTTGAGGGATTTAGATGTGGTTTAATGACGTTCAGACAAGTTTAGACGGTTTTATAGTGGGTTTCGAAGGCGTTTGGAGCGGTTTAGAGGGGTTTTAGTCGGGATTGGAGCGGTTTGGAGGGGGTTTAGTCGCGTTTGGAGGGGGGTTTAGTTGGGCGTAGTGCTGTTTAAAGGGGGATTGGAGGGTTTAGAGGGGATTTAGAGGGGTTTAGAAGGGTTTCTAGGGGGTCAGAAGGATTTAGAGTGTGCTTAGAGGGGTTTAGAGGGCTTTAGAGTTCATTTAGGGGATGTTGAGAGGTGCATATAGGGTTCAGAGGGATAAGATGGGGTTAGGGGTTTAGAGACGTTATGAGGGATTTAGAAGGAGTTAGTGGAGGTAAGGGTGGTTTAGAGGGGTTTAGAGGGTTTAGAGGGTTTCGAGGGGTGTATAGGGATTTAGAGGGTTTTAGGTGCGTTTACAATAGTTTACAATGGTTTTGGCGGGGTTCAGAGGGGTTTAGACGGGTTTACAGGGGGGATTAAGGGGGGTTAGAGGGAGTTTGGAGGGATTTTGTGGTGGTTTAGAGGAGGCTTAGAGGGGGTTGGTGAACTTTGGTGGGGTTTAGAGGTAGTTTGAAGGGGTCAGTGGGATATTGAGGTGCTTTTGGGGGGCTCCAGAGCGGGTTTAGGGGGGGTTTGAGGGGGTTTGGGGGGTTTTGAGGGAATTTATTGGGGGTTTAGATGGGTTTTCAGGAGGTTTGGAGGGGGTTTAGAGGATGTTTCAGGAATTTAGAAGGGGGTTTGAGGGATTTAGAGGAGATTTAGTGGGGTTAGAGAGGTTTAGATGCTTGTAGAGGGTTTAGAGGTGTTGGAGAGGTTTAGAGCGGTTTTGTATGTTTAGGTGCGGTTTGGTGAACTTTAGAGGGCTTTAGAGGGGCTTTAGGGGGTATTTAGAGCGCGTTTGGAGGGGGTTTAGAGTGATTTTCAGGAATTTAGAGGGGGTTTATTGGGGTTTAGAGGGGTATGGGAATGTTTAGTGGGGGTTTATAGTGCTTTGGAGGAGTTTAGGGGGATTAGAGGGCGTCCAGGGAGGCTTAGAGGAGTTTACAAAGGATTTAGTGGGGGTTAGAGCATTTAGAGGGGGGTTTGAATGGTTTTGAGCGATTGAGAGGGGGTTTCGTTAGGTTTAGAGGGGTTTAGAGGGGCTTAGAGAGGGTATGTGGGTGTTTAGCGCGGATTAGAGCATTTGGTGGGGATGAGGGGTTTAGAGGGCGTGTAGAGGGGAATTAGATGGTTTAAAGTGTGTTTAGTGTCAGTTCTCGCGTTTGATCTAGTTTCGGTTTCTTTGGTTTTTAGTATTTGAGTTTGCATTCTTGTTTTATTTTGGTGTCTCACCCCCACTTGTTTCAGGTCTCATTACCTGTCTGGTCGTTTACCCTCATGTGATTGTTGGCCCCAGCCTGATGTGTTTCACCTGTGTCTCGTTATCCACAGTTAAGTCTGCATTTAAGCCCTTTGTGTTTTAGTTCTCATTGCCAGTTCGTTGTGTATGCAACTTGGTATCACCTCGTTCCAGCTCTAGAAATATTGTGACTTTGTGAATTCGACAATTGTCTGTTTTTCGACCACTGTTTTTGCCTGCTCCTAGATTATACTGTTGCTTCTGTGCTTGCTTACCTGTGTACCGACTTGGACCGATTAAACTCTGAATACGGTCTGAGCCTGTATTTGTGTCCTTCTTATTCAGTTCTGAATTTAGAGGGGTTTAGATGTGGTTTAGATGTGGTTTAGATGTGGTTTAGAAGATTTTAGAGGGGTTTGGGGGGGGGGGGGGGATTACAGTAGTTTACAGGGGTTTGAGAGTTTTAAAAGGTTTAGTGGCGTTAAGAGTTGTTTAGAGGGGTTAGAATGGTTTAGAGGGATTACAGAGGTTCAGATAAAATTCACAGTAGTTTAATAGGATTTAGAAGTGTTTCGAGGGATTTCGATGCGTTTAGAGGGGTTTAGAAGGATTGGGGATGGGTTTAGAGTGATTGAGAGGCGTTTTAGCGGTTTACAGGTGTTTACAGCGGAGTTTCTTAGGTTTAGAGGGCGTTTAGAGGGATTTAGAAGGATTTGGAGGGGGTTTGTATTGGTTTAGGGGCGTTTAGAATGCGATTATGCAATGTTTCTAGGAATTTAGAAGGGGTTCGATTGGTTTCGGAGGGGTTACATGTTTCTCAGGTGGTTTACAGGGGATTTAGATGGGTTTAGATGTGGTTTGGATGTGGTCTAGTGGGGGTTTGATGGGTTTAGAGGGATTTAGGGGCTGTTTAGAGTGTCTAGAAGATGTTAGTGGGCATTAGAGGGTTTTGTTTGGGGGGGTTACAGTGGTACACAGGGTGTTTACAGGCATTTGGGGTTTGAGGGATGTAAAGGGATTTGGTCGGGATTACATGTGCTCAGGTGGGCTTAGTCTTACCGGGAGCGGGGTTACAGTGGTTTTGAGGGGTTTAGAGTGTGTTTCGAGGGGTGTATAAGGGGTTAGACTGGTTTAGATGCTTTAAGTGGGGTTAAAGGGGTTCAGAGGTGTTTAGATGGGTTTAGAAGGGGTATACAGTGGTTTACATACGTTTAGTGGGGGTTTAGAGGGATTGAGAATGATTCCGAGTGGTTGAGGGGAATTTAGCGGGGATTCGGGGTAGTTTAAAGGGTCGTTTAAACCACAGTCGTTGACAGTGGTTTGGGGGGGTTTAGAGGGGGTTTATTGGGGGTTTAGAGGGGTTTCGAGGGTGTTAACGTGGTTTACAGGGGTTTACAGGTGTTTACAGGGGGTTTTCTCAGGATTAGAGGGATTTAGAGCGGGTTTATCGTGGTCTAGAGCGGGTTTAGAATATAATTATGTGCGTTTATAGGGCTTTAAAGGGGCTTTAAGGTGATTTTAGAGGGGTTTGTAGGCGATTTAGAGGGGTTTAAGATGGATTTAGAGGGCTTTAGTGGGTGCTATTTAGAGTGGGAGTTTAGAGTGAGTTTGGCGGGGTTTAGAGAGGGTGAGAGGTGCTCAGACGGGTTGTGAGAGTAGGGGGTTTCAAGCGGGTTTGGAGGTGGCAGATGAGGTTAGATAGTGTTTCGAGTGTTTGGATGGATTGAGAGTGGTGATTGGATGAGTTTAGAGGGGTTTAGATGGATTCAGAATGGGTTTAGAGTGGTTGAGAGGAGTTTAGAGGGGATTAGCGGTGGTCTAGAAGAGTTTAGATGGGGTTTATGGGGTGCAGAGGGTGTTTATAGGGGTGTAGAATTGTTTAGAAAGGTTTAGAGGGGTTCGGTGCGGGTTAGAGCTGTTTGCAGTGGTTTACAGTGGTTTGGAGGGGGTTTAAGATGCATTTTGAGGGGGTTCAGAGGAGTTGTGAGGGTTTCAACTGTTTACAGGGGTGCAGTGCGGGTTTAGAGCGGTTTAGAGGGATTAGAGCGGGTTTATGTTGGTTTATAATTGGTTTATAATTGGATTATGGGGGTTTATAGGAGTAGAGGGGGTTTGATGTGCTTTTAGGGGGTTGCAGGCGGTGTAGATGGGGCTGACGGGGGTTTCCAGTGGTTTGGATGGGTTTAGAGGTGTTTAGAGGGGGTTATAGAGGGTTGGCGTGGTTTAGAGGAGGTTGAGAGCGATTTAGAGCGGTTTACAGGGGTGTTCGGTAGGTTTAGAGGATCTTTGGAATAAATGGAGAGTGTTTAGACCCGCTTACAGGGCTTTAAAGGGGTTTTAAGGGGGTTTGAGGTGGTTGGGGTTTTAGAGGGGGTTATAGTGAGTCTAGAGGGAGTTTACAGGCGTTTATTGGGGCATGGGGTTTAGAGGCGTTTTGATGGGTATAGCGGGGATTAGGGGCTTTAGAGGGGTTTAGATAGGTAAAGGGGTTGTAGATGGGGTATAGAGGGGTTTGGTGAAATTGAGAGTAGTTTATGTGGGCTTAAAAGGGGTTTAGATGGGTTTTGAGGGGTTTACAGGGGCTTTAGGGGGCTAGAGCGGGTTTGAATGGGCATAGAGCGGGTTAGAGGGTTTAGAGGGGCTTTAGAGGCATTTGGGGTATAGAGGGGTGTAAAGGGGTTTAGACGGGATTACATGGGTTAGAGTGGGCTTACTCTAACCAGACTGATTCCTGGGATGTCAGGACTGTCTTATGAACAAAGACGGCATAGACTCGGTTGACACTCTCTAGAATTTAGGAGATTGAGAGGGGTCTTATAGAAACGTACAAAATTCCTAAGGGGTTGGACAGGCTAGATGTAGGAAGATTGTTCCTGATGTTGGGGAGATCCAGGACAAGGGGTCACAGCTTAAGGATAAGGGGGAAATCCTTTAGGACCGAGATGAGAAGGACTTTTTTCACACAGAGAGTGGTGGGTCTCTGGACCTCTCTGCTACAGAGGGTAGTTGAGGCCAGTTCATTGGCTATATTTAAGAGGGAGTTAGATGTGGCCCTTGTGGCTAAGGGGATCAGAGGGTATGGAGAGAAGGCAGGTACGTGATACTGAGTAGGATGTTCAGCAATTATCATATTAAATGGCGGTGCGGGCTCGAAGGGCCGATTGGCCTACTCCTGCACCTAATTTCTATGTTTCTATGCTTCTAACATCGGTTAGTGGGTTTAGAGTTGTTGAGATGGTGTTTAGAGAGGTTTCGAGCGGTTTATGTGGGATAGACTGGTTTAGATGGTGTTTGGTAGATGGGGGTTAAAGTGGTTTAGAGGGGTTTAGATGGGTTTAGAGGGGTTTTGAGAGGGGTTTAGACGGGATGTAAAGAGTTTAGAGGGGGGTTTACAGGGAGTTTAGAGGGGGTAGAGGGATTATATGGAGTTTAGAGGGCATTAGAGGGGCTTAGAGGGTGTACCCAGGGGGCTTGAGTGTTTTTATAGTGGTTTAGTGGCGTTAAGAGGTGTTTAGAGGGCTTAGAATGGTTTAGAGGGATTACAGGTGTTCAGAGAGGACTTACAGTGGTTTAGAATGATTTCGAGAGATTTAGACGGGGTTTAGAGGGGTTTAGTGGGGGGGTTAGATGCGTTAAGAGGGATTTAGAAGGATTTTGAATGGGATTAGTGTGGTTCAGATGCGTTTTTGTGGTTTATATGGGGTTCACATGTGTTTACAGCGGGGTTTCGCAGGTTTAGAGGGCGTTTAGAGGGATATAGAGGGATTTAGAGGGGGTTGCATTGGTTTAGAGTGGTTTAGAATGCGATTACGCGGGTTTCTATGATTTTAACGGGGATGTGATTTGGTTTAGAAGGGGTTACAGGGTTTTCAGTTGGTTTAGAGCGGTTTATGTGGGATAGACTCGTTTAGATGGGGTTTAGAATGCTTTAGATGGGGTTAAAGGGGTAAAAGGTGTTAAAAGGGTTAGAGGATTTTAGATGGGTTTATAAGGGATTAGAGAGGGGTTTAGACGGGATGCAGAGGGTTTAGAGGGAGTTTACATGGGTTTAGAGGGAGTAGAGGGATTATATGGAATTTAGAGGGAATTAGAGGGGCTTAGAGGGTGTTTAGAGGGGGTTGGGGGTTTTAAACGGGTTTTAGTGGCGTTAGGATGTGTTTAGAGGGGTTAGAATGGTTTAGAGGGATTACATGGATTCAGAGGGGATTTATAGTGGTTTACAAGGATTCAGAAGGGTTTCGAGGGATTTAGAGGAGGTTTAGAGGGGTTTAGATGCGTTTAAAGGGGTTTCGAAGGATTGGGAATGGGTTTAGAGTGGTTGAGAGGCGTTTTAATGATTTACATGTATACTGGTGTTTACAGCAGGGGTTCTCAGGTTTAGAGGGCGTTTAGAGGGATTTAGAGGGATTTAGCGGGGGGTTTGTATTGGATTAGAGGGGTTTAGAATGCGATTATGGGGGTTTCTAGGAGTTTAGTGGGGGTTCGACGTGGCTTAGAAGGGGTTACAGGGTTTTCAGTTGGTTTACATGGGATTTAGATGGGTTTAGAGGGGTCAAGATGGGTTTAGATGGGTTTAGATGTGGTTTAGAGGGGTTTAAAGTGGTTTAGATGGGTTTATGAGGTGTTTAGAGGGTTTAGAAGATGTTAGTTGGCTTTAGATGGGTTTGGGAGGAGTTTACAGCGGTTTACAGGGGTTTGCTGTGTGTTTAGAGACATTTGGGGTTAGAGGGGTGTAAAGGGTTTTAGACGGGATTACATGGGCTAGAGTGGGTTTCGTCTAATCGGTTCGAGGGGTTTAGAGTGTGGTTCAACGGGTTTATAAGGGGTTAGACTGGTTTAGATGGGGTTTAGAATGCTTTAGAGGGGGGTTAAAGGGGAATAGTTTAGATGGTTTTAATGGTTTAGAAGTGTTTCGAGGGATTTAGAGGGGCGTTTAGAGGGGTTTAAGTGGGGTTTACGTGAGTTTAGAGTGGTTTACCGGGATTTAGAATGGATTTAGAGTGGTTGAGGGGAGGCTAGGGGGGATTAGGGGTGGCTTAAAGGGTTTAGAGCGGTTTTTCTCAGGATTAGACGGATCTTAAAGGGGTTTAGAGGGATTTAGAGTGGGTTTATAGTGGTTTAGAGGGGGGGGCGTAGAATATGACTATGTGCGTTTATAGGAGTTTATTGGGGGTTAGAGGTGGTTCAGAGGGGGTTGCAGGCGATTTAGAAGGTTTTAGATGGGGATGAGAGGGGTTTAGAGGGGGTTTAGAGGGGGTTTAGAGGGGATTAGAGTGGGTTAGAGGGGATTATAGAGTTTAGAGGGGGTTTGAAGGGCTTTAGTGGGGGTTATTGGAGTTTAGAGGGGGTTTAGAGAGTTTAGAGGGGGTTTTAGAGATATTTAGAGGGGATGTGAGAGTAGGAGATTTTATTAGAGGAGTTTATAGTGGGTTTAGGGGTTTAGAGGGGGTTTGTTTAGAATGGGATTATGGGGGTTTATAGGAGTAGAGGGGGTTTGAGGTGGTTTAGAGGGGATGACAGGGGTTTGGAGGGGTTTAGCGGGGAATAGAGGGTTTGGAGGGGTTTAGAGGGGGTTAGTGGGGGTGTAGAGGGGTTTCGGGGGGATTAGTGGGTTTCGTGGGGGTTTAAAGGGATTTATAGGGGGTTGGAGTTGATCTGAGGGAATTTTGATGTAGTGTATATGGGGTTTAGAGGATTTAGAGTGTTTAACCATATAACAATTACAGCACGGAAACAGGCCCTCTCGGCCCTTCCAATCCGTGCCGACCATTTATTTTCCCCTAGTCCAATCTACCTGCACCCAGACCACACCCTCCATTCCCTTCTCGTCCATATACCCATCCACTTTACTTTTAAATGTTAAAATCGATCCTGCCTCCACCACTTCTGCTGGAAGCTCATTCCACACAGCCACCACTCTCTGAGTAAAGAAGTTCCCCCTCATGTTATCCCTAAAATTATGTCCCTTAATTCTCACGTCATGCCCTCTTGTTTGAATCTTCCATACCCTCAATGGGACAAGCTTATCCACGCCAACTCTATCCCTTTCATCATTTTAAACACCTCAATCAAGCCCCCCCCCGATAATCTACATGCGATTCCACCTTCTGGGAACTAGGCACAGTTATTCCTAGATCCCTCTGTTCCACAGCATTCCTCAATTCCCTACCATTTACCATGAGTGTCATATTGTAGATATATCTCTTTTTTTCCG
The DNA here is from genome assembly GCA_963514005.1 of Raja brachyura. The sequence continues at coordinate 796,347 of OY740828.1, read as the reverse complement.
AACCAAGTGTCCAATTTCCCTTGGAAACCATGGCTTTTCCAATTGTTACTATTTCTTTTCAACCGAACAGGGACATACAGATTCTTTACTCGTACAATTTCCCTTTTGGCAGGATAGATTAGATGGCTCGACAAGGGAGGCTCTTTGGGTAGAACTGAGATGTCGAAAGGGTGTAGCAACACTTTTAGGGGTGTATTATAGACCGCCAAATGGGGAGCGAGAATTGGAAGTGCAAATATGTAAGGATATAGCAGATATTAGTTGTAAGCACAAGGTAGTGATTGTGGGAGATTTCAATTTTCAATATATAGACTGGGAAACACAGTCTGTAAATGGGCTGGATGGTTTGAAGTTTGTAAAAGGTATGCAGGATAGCTTTTTGCAGCAGTACATAGAGGTATCGACCAGAGAAGGGGCAATGCTCGACCTCCTGTTTGGGAGGGAGGTCAGGTGTTCGGAGGTATTCGTTGGTGAGCACTTCGGGACCAGAGATCACAATACCATTAGTTTCAATATAATTATGGAAAGAGTCAGAACTGGGCCTAGGGTTGAGATTTTTGATTGGAGAAAGGCTAACTTTGAGGGAATGCGTAAGGATTTAAAAGGAGTGAATTGGGACATTTTGTTTTATGGGAAGGATGTGGAAGAGGAATGGAGGACATTTAAAGGGGAAATTGTAAAACTACAGAATCTTTATGTCCCTGTTTGGTTGAAAGGCAATAGTAAAAATTGGAAAGAGCTATGGTTTTCAAGGGAAATTGGACACTTGGTTCGAAAAAAGAGAGATATCTACAATAATTATAGGTGGCATGGAGTAAATGAGAAGCTAGTGGAGTATAAGGAGTGTAAAAAGAATCTTAAGGAAGTAATTAGAAAAGGTAAAAGAAGATATTGGGTTGCTTTGGTAAAAGAAGGCGAAAGTAAATCCAAAGGGTTTGTACAGCTATATTAATAGCAAAAGGATAACGAGGGATCAAATTGGAACATTAGAGAGCCAGAATGAACAACTGTCTGCAGAGCCAAAAGAGATATTGGACAATTTATTTTCTTCGGTATTCACCAAGGAGAAGGATATTGAACTATGTGAGGTAAGGTGAAAAAAGTAGAGTAGCTATGGAAACTATTAGATTCAAACAGGAGGAACTACTGACATTTTGAAATATAGAAAAGTGGAGAAGTCTCCAGGTCCTGACAGGATATTCCCTAGGACATTGAGGGAAGTGAGCAGCAGAAATAGCAGGGGCTATGAAAGTAATCTCATTAGAAACGTGAATAGTGCCGGAGGATTTGCGTACTGTGCGTGTTGTTCCATTGTTTAAAATGGTTCAAAGAACCCTTTATCGACCTGTTAGTTTGACGTTTGTGGTGGGCTTATTAATGGAAAGGATACTTAGAGATAATATCATAATATTTGATACGACACTTAGAGATCTGGATAATATGATACTTAGAGATCTGGATAAACAGAGTCTGATCAGGAACAGTCAACATGGATTTGTGCCTGGAAGGTCATGTTTGACAAAACTTCTTGAATTTTTTGAAGAGGTTAGTAAGGAAATTGATGAGGGTAAATCAGTGGATGTTGTCTATATGGATTTCAGTAAGGCCTTTGACAAGGTTCCCCATGGAAGATTGGTTAAGAAGTTTCAATCTTCGGGTGTTAATGGCGGAGTAACAAGCTGAATTCAACAGTGGCTGAATAGGAGATGCCAGAGAGTAATGGTGGATGGCTGTTTGTCAGGTTGGAAGCCGGTGACCGGTGGGGTGTCTCAGGGATCTGCGTTGGGTCCACTGTTGTTTGTCATGTACATCAATGATCTGGACGATGGGGGGAAAATTTGATAAGTAAGTATGCAGATGATAGTAAGATAGGTGGTGTTGTGGATAATGAAGTCGATTTTCAAAGTCTACAGCGAGATTTGGGCCATTTGGAAGAGTGATAAATGGTAGGGAATTAAGGAATGCTGTGGAACAGAGGGATCTAGGAATAACTGTGCATAGTTCACTGAAGGTGGAATCGCAGGTAGATAGGGTGGTAAAGAAAGCTTTTGGTGTGCTGGCATTTATAAACCAGAGCATTGAATATAGGAGTAAGGAAGTAATGTTAACATTGTGCAAGGCATTGGTGAGACCAATTCTGGAGTATGGTGTACAATTTTGGTCGCCTAATTATAGGAAGGAAGTCAACAAAATAGAGAGGGTACAGAGGAGATTTACAAGAATGTTGTCTGTGTTCCAGCAACAAAGTTACAGAGAAAGGGTGAACAAGTTAGGTCTTTATTCTTTGGAGCGCAGAAGGTTAAGAGGGGATTTGATTGAGGTATTTAAAATGATGAGAGGGGTAGACAGAGTTGACGTGGATAAGCTTTTCCCATTGAGGGTATGGAAGATTCATACAAGAGGGCATGACATGAGAATTAAGTGACAGAAGTTTAGTGGTAACATGAGGGGGGACTTCTATACTCAGAGTGGTGGCTGTGTGGAATGAGCTTCCAGCAGAAGTGGTGGACGCAGGATCGATTTTAACATTTGAAAGTAAAGTGGATAGGTATATGGACGGGAATGGAATGGAGAGGTATGGTCTGAGTGCAGGTAGATGGGACTAGGGGAAAATAAATATTCGGCACGGACTGGAAGGGCCGAGAGGGCCTGCTTCCGTGCTGTAATTGTTATATGGTTATATGGTTATATAATTTGATTTTGGGCGGGTTTAGAGGGATTAGTTTGGGTAAGAAGAGCTTTAGAGGCGTTTTGTGGGATTTAAAGGGAGTTCAGTGGGTGCAGAGTGGGGTTAGAGAGGGTTTAGAGGGTGGTTTAGAGGGGGGTTTAGAGGGGATTAGATTGGGTTATAGGGGCTTTGAGGGATGTAGAGGGGATTTGGAGTGGGCTAGAGGGGGTGTTGAGGGATTTTGAGGAATTCAGATGCGGTTTAGTGGGGGTTAGAGGGGTTTAGAGGGGTTTAGATGTGGGCCAGATAGGCCTAGATGTGTTTATATGGGGTATAGGGGGTTTACGAGGAGCTTAGGGGAGATTGGGGTATAGAACGGTTTTGAGGAATTCAGAGTGATTCAGAGGGATTTAAAGCGGGTTTAGAGGGGTGTAGAGTGGTTTAGAGGGGGTTGCTAGTGGTTTAGAGGGTATTTACAGGGGTCTTAGAGGGTTTTATAGGGGTTTAGATGTGTTTAGAGGTGTTTAGATGGCGTTTTGAGGGTTTAGAGGGGTTTAGGATGGTTTACAGTGGTATTCGGTGGAATAGATGGGGTTTAGAGGAGGTTTAGAGTGTTTACAGTGAATTAAAGGGGGTTATAGATTGTTTAGATGTGTTTAGTTGATTTAGTGGGTTTAGAGCGGTTTGTATGAGGTTTAGAAAGACGATAGGGCTAGAAATGGGCTTAGATTCGTTTTGTGGGATTTAGAGGGAGTATAGTGGGGTTAAGATGGGTTTAGAGGGGGTTAGAGAGTGTTTAGTGGGTCTATAGTGTTCGAGAGTGTGTAGAGAGGATTTAGTGGTGTGAATAAAGTTTAGAGTGTGTAGAGGGCTTTGGAGTGGTTTAGAGGGGTGCGATGTGTTTAGAAGGGTTTAGCGGGGTTATAAGTTGTTAGACTGGGTTTAATTGGTTTTAGAGGAAATCAGAGGAGTTTATTGTGATTTATAGGGGGGGGGGTTACAGTGGTTAGGGGTGGGTTAGTTGTGTTGAGAGGTGTTTAGGGTGTTTCGGTGGGGGGTTGGAGGGTTGAGATGGGTCTGGAGGGGTATAGAGCGGTCTAGATATGGTTCAGATGGGCCTAGATGTGTTTATAAGTGTTATAGAAAGTTTTTGAGGAGCTTTACAGGGGTTTAGAGAGGTTTAGCGGAGGGTGGGATTCAGAACGGCCTGGAGGTATTCAGATGGGGTTTATTGGGGTTCAGAGGGATTTAGAGCGGGTTTTGAGCGGTTTTGAGAAATTTAGAGCGGCGTTATGGCGGTTTAGTGGCTTAGAGCGGTTTGGAGGAGTTTAGAGGGGTTTAGCGTGGTTTAGCGTGTATTTATAGAGGATTGGAGGCGTTTAGATGGTTTTAGAGAGATTTAGAGTCTGTTTAGAGGGGTTTGGAGGGTTTTCCTTGTTCAGATGTGGTTTAAAGGGGTTTAGAGGCGACTCGAAGGCTTTAGAGTGTTTCGAGGGGCGTTTAGAAGGGTTTGGAGGTGTTTGGAACGGTTTACGTTGTTTTTCAGGGGTTTAGAGGGGGATTAGAGTTTACAGGGGGTTTATAAGGAAAATAGATGTGTTTAGATTTGATTTAGAGGCGTTTAGAATGGATGTAGGTGGGTTTGGAAAAGTATAGAGGGATTCAGAGGGGGTTCAGAGGGGGTTCAGGGGGGTTTAGAGTGGTTTGGAAGAGTATAGATGGATTTACAAGTGGTTCGGATGGGCCTAGATATGTTTATAGGGTGTATAGAGCATTTAAGATGGGCTTGGGGAGGTTTGGATTTAGAACGGTTTTGAGGAGCTTAGAGGGGTTTAATGGGGTTTGAAGAAATTTAGTGCGGGTTCAGAGTGGTTTATAGGTGTTTAGAGGTGGTTGCGAGTGGTTTAGATGGTATTTAGAGGGGATTACAGGGCCTTAGAGGGTTTTGGGTATAGATGTGTTTAGAAGGTGTTTTGCGGGGTTTAGAGGGCGTTTAAAGGGTTCAGAGGGTTTTGGGAGGGTTCACAGTGGTATTCAGAAGATTAGAGTGGGTTTAGAGGAGGTTTAGAAGGGTTTAATTATAGGGTGGTCTATAGGTGGTTTAGATGTGTTTAGAGTTGATTTAAGGGTTTTAGATGGGTTTGTATGGGGTTTAGATTGACTAGATGGGGTTCGAAATGGGTTTAGAGGACCTTTGTGAGATTTAGAGGGAGTTTACATGGTAAACATGGTAGACGGTAGTTTTACATGGTAGACGGTAGGGAATTGAAGCATACTGTTGAACAGAGGGATCTGGGAATAACCGTGCATAGTTCCTTGAAGGTGGAATCCCATATAGATAGGATGGTAAAGAAAGCTTTTGGTATGCTAGCCTTTATAAATCAGAGCATTGAGTATAGAAGCTGGGAGGTAATGTTAAAATTGTACAAGGCATTGGTGAGACCAAATCTGGAGTGTGGTGTACAATTTTGGTCTCCCAATTATAGGAAGGATGTCAACAAAATAGAGAGGGCACAGAGGAGATTTACTAGAATGTTGCCTGGGTTTCAACAGCTAAGTTACAGAGATAGGTTGAATAAGTTAGGTCTTTATTCTCTGGAGCGCAGAAGGTTAAGGGGGGACTTTAAAATTATGAGAGGGATAGACAGAGTTGATGTGGACAAGCTTTTCCATATGAGAATAGGGAAGATTCAAACAAGAGGACATGACTTTAGAATTAAGGGGCAGAGGTTTAGGGGTAACATGAGGGGGTAGCGGAGTGGAATGGGCTTCCAGTGGAAGTGGTGGCAGCAGGTTCGTTGGTATCATTTAAAAATAAATTGGATAGGCATATGGATGAGAAGGGTATGGAGGGTTATGGTATGAGTGCAGGCAGGTGGGACTAAGGGAAAAAAGTTGTTCGGCATGGACTTGAAGGGCCGAGATGGCCTGTTTCCGTGCTGTAATTGTTATATGGTTATATGGTTTAGTGGGGTTAAGAGGGGTTTAGAGGGAGTTGGTGGTGGGTTAGAGGGTTTATAGAGGTTTAGAGGGGTGTGGAGGGGATTTAGTGGGGTTAATATGGGTTTTGAGGGGTTTAGAGTATGTGGAGGGGTTTGGAGTCGTGTAGAAACATAGTAAATAGGTGCAGGAGTAGGCCATTCGGCCCTCCGATCCTGCACCGCCATTCAATATGATCATGGCTGACCATCCAACTCAGTATCATGTACCTACCTTCACTCCATGCCCCCTGATCCCTTTAGCCACAAAGGCCACATCCAACTCCCACTTAAATATATCCAATGAACTGGCCTCAACTACCTTCTGTGGCAGAGAATTCCAGAGACTCACCACTCTCTGTGTGAAAAATATTTTCCTCATCTCTATCCTACAGAAACTTCCCCTTATCCTTAAACCGTGGCCCCTTGTTCTGGACCTCCCGAACAGCGGGAACAATCTTCCTGCATCTAGCCTATCCAACCCCTCAAGAATTGTGGGGGTACACAAAAGGCTGTAGAAACTCAACGGGGCAGCAGCATCTAAGGAGCGAAGGAGTTAGGCGACGTTTCGGGCTGAGACCCTTCTTCACACTGGTTAGGCATCAGGGAAGCGAGAGATATAGACGGCGATGTGGAGCGATAAAGAACAAAGAATGAAAGATATTCAAAAAAAGTATCGATGTTAAAGGAAACAGACCATTGTAAGCTGTTTGTAGTGTGAAAATGAGAAACCAGTGCGACTTGGGTGGGGGAGAAATTGAGAGAGAGGGAATGCCAGGGCCCGAGGGCTGAGGGAGAGGTGGGAAGGGGAGGAGGCAGCAAGGGTTAACAGAATTGAAAACATTCTAGAACATTTTGTATGTTTCTACAAGATCCCCCCTCAGTCTTCTAAATTTTAGCGAGTGCAAGCCAACTCTATCCAGTTTTTCCTCATATGAAAGTCCTGACATGCCAGGAATCAGTCTGGTGAACCTTCTCTGTACCCCTTTTATGGCAAGAATGTTTTTTCTCAGATTTAGACCAACAGCTGTGGTCTCACCATAAACACGTACAAATGCAGTAGAACCTCCCTGCTCCTATACTCAAATCCTTTCGTTATGGATGCTAACATTCCATTTGCTTTGTTCACTGCCTGCTGCCCCGGCATGCCTACTTTCAATGATTGGCGTACCATGGCACCCTGGTCTCGTTGCATCTCTCCTTTTCCTAATTTGCTGCCATTCAGATAATAGTCTACCCTCCTGTGTTTGCCACCAAAGTGGATAACCTCACATTATACTGCATCTACCATGCATTTGCCCACTCACGCAGCCTATCCAAGTCACCGCGCAGCCTCCTAGCATCCTCCTCGCACGCAGCTTAGTGCCATCCGCAAACTTGGAGATGTTGCATTCAAGTCTCTCGTCCAAAACATTAATATAAATAGCTGTGGTCCCAGCACTGAGCCTTGCGGTACCATACTAGTCACCGCCTGCCATTCTGAAAAGGGCCCTACCCTTTGCTTCATGTCTGCCAGCCAGTTCTCAATCCACATCAATACTGAACCCCCCAATACCGTGTGCTTTAAGTTTGCATATTAATCTCTTATGTGGAACATTGTCGAAAGCCTTCTGAAAGTCTAGATATAGCACATCCACTGCTTCTCCCTTATCCACTCTGCTAGTCACATACACGAACAATTCTATTAGATTCGTCAGTAGGGGTTAAAGGGGTTTGTATGGGGTTTAGATGAATTAGGTGGGATTAGAAGTGTTTTAAATGCGTTAGGGGGGTTAAAAGGGGTTTAGAGGGGTTTGGGTGGTTTAGAGGGGTTTAAATGTGTTTTGATGGGTTTATGGGTGTTTAGAGGGGCTTAGAGAGGTTTACGGTGCTTTTCAGCGATTTGAAGGGAGTTTGGAGGGGGTTAGAAGGGTGTTGAGAGGTTTTGAGGAATTCATACTGGTTTAGAGGGGTTTAGAGGGGTTTACACAGGCTTAGATGTGGTTTAGATGGGTTTAGAGGCGTTTAGAGGGATCTAGAGGGGGCTTAAAGAGGTTTACATGGGTTTAAAATGTGTTTGCATGGGTTGGGCCGAGTATAGAAGGGGTTATGATTGTTTGTAGGGGGTATAGAGGGTTTTAGAGGGGATTTACATGGGTTTAGAAACATAGAAACATAGAAAATAGGGGCAGGAGTCTGCACCGCCATTCAATATGATCATGGCTGATCATCCAACTCAGTATCCTGTACCTGTCTCTCTCCATAACCCCTGATCGCTTTAGATGTGTTTAGTGTTGATTTAGGGGGTTTAGAGGGGTTTCTATGGGGTTTAGAGGGATTAGATGGGGTTAGAAATGGGTTGAGAGGACTTTTGTAAGATTTAGATGGAGTTTAGTGGCGTTAAGAGGGGTCTAGAGTGGGTTAGTGGTGGGTTAGAGGGTTTATAGGGGTTTTAGAGGGGTATAGAGGGGATTTAGTGGGGTTTAGAGGGGTTTAGAGCATGTAGAGTTGGTTTGGAGTGGTTTAGAAACATAGAAACATAGTAAATAGGTGCAGGAGTAGGCCATTCGGCCCTTCTATCCTGCACCGCCATTCAATATGATCATGGCTGCTCATCCAACTCAGTATTCTGTACCCGCCTTCTCACCATCCACCCTGATCCCCCTGTGGCAGAGAATTGCAGAGACTCACCACTCTGTGTGAAAAATGTTTTCCTCATCTCGGTCCAACAGAAATTCCCCCTTATCCTTAGAGCGTGACCCCTTGTTCTGGACCTCCCCAACATCGGGAACAATCTTACTGCATCTAGCCTATCCAACCCCTCAAGAATTTTGGGGGTACACAAAAGGCTGGAGAAACTCAGCGGGTGCAGCAGCATCTATGGAGCGGAGGAGATGGGCGACGTTTCGGACCGAGACCCTTCTTCAGACTGGTTAGTGATCAGGGAAACGAGAGATACAGACGGCGATGTGGAGAGATAAAGAACAATCAATGAAAGATATTCAAAAAAGTTTCGACGATAAAGGAAACAGGCCATTGTAAGCTGTTTGTAGTGTGAAAATGTGAAGCTAGTGCGACTTGTGTGGGGGAGAGATAGAGAGGGAGAGAATGCCAGGGCCCGAGGGCTGAAGGAGAGGAGGGAAGGGAGGAGGCAGCAAGGGTTAAAAGAATTTAGAAAGTTCAAGATTTTTTTTAAAGTTTCTATAAGATCCCCCCTCAGTTTTCTAAATTCGAGCGAGTACAAGCCATGTCCATCCAGTCTTTCCTCATATGAAATTCCTTACATCCCAGGAATCAGTCTGGTGAACCTTCTCTGTACCCCCATTATGACAAGAATGTATTTTCTCAGATTTGGAGACCAAAACAGTACGCAATTCTCCAGGCGTGGTCTCACCAAAATCCTGTAGAACTGCAGTAGAACCTCCCTGCTCCTATACTCAAATCATTTCGCTATCAATGCTGACATTCCATTTGATTTCTTCACTGCCTGCTGCACCTGCGTGCCTACTTTCAATGACTGGTGTACCATGACACCCAGGTCTCGTTTCATCTTCCCTTTTCCTAATTAGCTACCATTCAGATAATAGTCTACCCTCCTGTTTTTGCCACCAAAGTGGATAACCTCACATTTATCCACATTATACTGCATCTACCATGCATTTGCACACTCACACTGCCTATCCAAGCACCTTGCAGCCTCCTAGCATCCTCCTAACACCCAGCTTAGTGTCATCCGTAAACTTGATGTTGCATTCAAGTCAATACTGAACACCCCAATTCCGTGTGCTTTACGTCTGTGTACTAATCTCTTATGTGGGACCTTGTCGAAAGCGTTCTGAAAGTCTTGAGACAGCACATCCACTGGTTCTCCCTCATCCACTCTGCCAGTTACATCCTCGAAAAATTACATACGATTCGTCAGTAGGATTTAGTCAGTCAGTTTAGAAGGGTTTCGATGAATTAGATGGGATTAGAAGCGTTTTAGATGCGTTAGGGGGGTTGAAAGGGGTTCAGAAAGTTTTAGAGGGGATTTGATGTGTTTAGAGGGGGTTTGAACGGTTTATGGGGGTTTAGAGGGGCTTAGAGAGGTTTACGGTGGTTTACAGGGATTTGAAGGGGTTTTGAGGGGATTAGAGGGGAGTTGAGGTTTTGAGGAATTCAGATTGGTTTAGAAGGGGTTGGAGGAGTTTAGACAGCGTTAGAAGGGTTTAGAGGTGGTTTAGATGTGTTTAGAAACGTTTAGAGGGATTTAGAGGGGGCTAATAGGGGTTCTGAGGTGTTTAAATTGGTTTAGATGGGTTGGGACGAGTATAGAAAGGTTTATAATTGTTTATAGCGGGTATGGGGGGTTTTAGAGGGGCTTTGCATGGGTTTAGAAACAGAAATATAGAAAATAGGTGCAGGAGTAGACCATTCGGCCCTTCGAGCCTGCAACGCCATTCAATATGATTATGGCTGATCATCCAACTCAGTATCCTGTACATGCCTTTCTCCACACCCCCTGATCCCTTTAGCCACAAAGGCCACACCCAACCCCCTCTTAAATATAGCAAATGAACTGGCCTCAACTACCTTCTGTGGAAGATAATTCCAGAGACTCACCACTCTCTGTGTGGAAAATGTTTTCCTCATCTCGGTCCTAAAGGAATTAGCCCTCATCCTTAGACTGTGACCCCTTGTTCTGGACCTCCCGAACATCGGGAACAATCTTGCCGCATCTAGCCTATCCAATCCCTTAAGAATTTTGTAAGTTTCTATAAGATCCCCCCTCAGTCTTCTAAATTCTAGCGAGTGCAAACCAAGTCTATCCAGTCGTCATGATATGAAAGTCCTGACATTCCAGGAATCAGCCTGGTGAACCTTATCTGTATCCCCTACATGGCAAGAATGTTTGCTCAGATTTCGAGACCAAAACTGCACGCAGGGGTTCAGAGGGGTTTAGGTGAGGTTGGGGTTTTGAACGGGTTTGAGTGATTCAGAGGGGGTTTAATGGGGTTTAGAGTGGTTTAGAGCAGGTTTACAGCGGTTTAGAGTGGTTAGAGGGTTTTAGAGGGGGTATAGAGTGGTTTAGAGGGTATTTAGAGGGGGCTAGTGGGGTTTATAGGGTTTTAGATGGGTCTTGGAGGGATTTAGGGGTAGTTTAGTGGGATTTAGAGGGCTTTAGAGGGGATTTAGTGTTTATAGGTTGTTTAGAGGTGTTTAGAGGGTGTTTAGAGTGGGTGTAGTATGGGTTTATAGGTGGTTTTGAGGGGACGCAAAGGGGATTTAGTGGGGATAATAGGGGGCTTAGACGGGTTTAGAGGTGTTTGGATGGGTTTAGAGGGGGTTAGATATGTTTAGAGTGGTTTATCGGGGTTTAGAGGGGGTTAGAGTGGGTTGTGAGGGATATTGAGGAATTCAGAGGGGGTTTAATGGAGTTTAGAGGGGTTTGAGTGGTTCAGATGTGGTTTAGATGGGTTTAGAGGTGTTTAGAGGGATTTAGAGGTGGTTTATATGGGTTTTATAGGGGGTATGGAGGGCTTTAGAGAGGGTTTATAGGGGCAGATGGATGTAGAGGGGATTTAGTGGGTAGTGGGGTTTAGAGGGGTTTGGAGGGGTTTAGAGGGATTCAGATGTGTTTTGAGTTGTTTACAGGAGTTCAGAATGGTTTACAGTGGTTTTCTGGGGTTTCGAGGGGATTTGTGTATATAGGGATTTATGGGACGTTTAGAGGGGTTCAGAGTTGATTTCGGGGGTGTTTAGAGGGGTTTATCTGGGGTTTAGAGGAATTAGATGGGGTTAGAGGCGGTAGAGGGGTTTAGAGGTGTTTAGAGGGTTTTAGAGGGGTTAGAGGGGTTTAAGGTGTATTTAGAGGGGTTTAGAGATGTTTAGAGGGGTAGATCGGTTTAGAGGGTGTTTAGAGGGGTTTAGAAGGTGTTAGATTTGTTTAGGGATTTACAGAGGAATAGATGGGGCTTGGAGGAGTTTAGACGGGTGTATTGGGCGTTTCGAGGGGTTTAGATGGGTTTAGAAGGGTTTACCGTGATTTACAGGAATTTAGAGGGGTATAGAGGGAGTTTTATAGGGGGTTTAGATGGGTTTGGATTAGATGGGATTACAAAGGCTTTGGAGGCGTTCACAGGGATTGAGAGGGGGTTTAGTGTGGTTATGGGGTTCAGCTGTTTAGTGGGGGTTTAGAGGGTTTATAGGGGTTAAGAGGGGGTCTGGATTTAGAGAGGGTTTAGAGGGGTTCTGATGGATGGATAGTGGATTTACTGGGTAGAGGGCTTTATAGGGGTTTAGATGTTTCAAAGTGGTGTGCAGTGGTTTTCAGGGGGTTTAGTGGGGGTTTGGGTTTGGAGGGATTTATCGGACTTTTTAGGCGATGTTAGAGTTGATTTCGGGGGCGTTAGAGGTGTTTAAAGGTGTTTCCAGAAGGTTAGAGGGCTTTAGTGGGGTTTAGATGTGTTTAGAGGTGTTTAGTGTGGGTTAGTGCAGTTTAGAGGGGTTTAGAGAGGTTTACTCTGGTTTACAGGGATTTAAAGGGGGTTTAGAGGAGGTTAGATGGGGGTTGAGGGGTTTTGTGGAATTCAGAGTGTGATTAGTGGGGGTTAGAGAGGTTTAGACGGGCTTAGAGGGTGTTAGAGGTGGTTGACATGGGTTTAGCGGCGTTTAGAGGGATATAGTGGGGGGGTTAGGGAGATTTAGAGGGGTATAGAATGGGTTTAGCTGGGTTGGGACGAGTATGGAAGGGTTTAGAATTGTTGAAAGGGGGTATAGAGGGTTTTAGAGGGGCTTTACAGGGGTTTAGAGGGGTTTAGGGGAGGTAGGGGTCTATTACGGTTGTGTGGGGGTTTAATGGGGTTTAGAGGGTGAAGAGGGTATGTCGTGGCGATTAGACTGGTTGAATTAGTTGGGTTTAGATGGGTTGATTTAGGCGGATGGAGAGGGATTAGAGGGATTAGGTGGGATTTGAAGCGATTTAGATGCGTTTTGTGGGCTTTCGAGGGGATTTAGTGGGATTACTGTGTGTTTAGCCGGGATGAGAGGGGTTAGAGGGGTTTGGAGGGGTTTACAGGAGTTTAGATATGTTTAGATTATTTATGGGGTGTTTAGAAAGGGTTTTGAGGAGGTTTTGAGGGATGTAGCGGGGATTCAGTGGGGTTAATAGAGGTATAACGGGTTGAGAGGGGTTTAAATGGGTTTACAGTGGTTTAGTGTGAATTATGGGGGGGTTATACGTGGTTTAGATGCGTTTAGAGTTGATTGAGCGGGTTTAGGGCGCTTTGTATGGGGTTTAGAGACGTGGTTAGAAATGGGTTTAGAGGCGCTTTGTGGGATTTAGAGGGAGTTCAATGGGGTTAAGAGGGGTTTAGAGGGGGTTAGTTGGGCTTTAGGGGGTTTATATGGGTTTTAGAGGGGATTTAGTGATGTTAATATGGGTTTAGAGGGGTTTAGAGTATGTCGAGGGGTTTGGAGTCGTTTACAGGGGTTGAAATGTGTTTAGAGGGGTTTAGAGGAATTTATCGGGGTCTATAGGTGGTTAGACTGGGTTTAGATGTGTTTTGAAGAATTCAGAGGAGTTTACTGTAATTTGCAGGGGTTTATAGGGGGGTTAGAGTGGCGGGAGGTGGTGTAGATGGGTTTAGAGGCGTTTAGAGTGATTCGGAAGGGTTTTAGAGGGGTTTAGAGGGACGTAGGTGGGTCTGGAGGAGTACAAAGCTGTTTAGATATGGTTCAGATGGGCCTAGATGCATTTATAGGGGGTATAGAGGGTGTAAGAGCGGCTTCACGGAGGTTTAGAGGGGTTTAGGGGAAGTTGGAGATTGGAACGGTTTTGAGGTATTCAGAGCGGGTTTAATGGGGTTTTGGTGGATTTACAGTGGGTTTAGAGGGGCGTAGAGGGGCTTAGAGGGGTTTAGAGTGTGTAGAGGGGTTTGGAGTGGCTTAGTGGGGACGAGGTGTGTTTAAGAGGGGTTTAGAGGGATTTATAGAGGGTTATGGAAGGTTGGAGTGGCATTAGAATGGGTTTGAGGGATTCAGAGGGGGCTTAGTTGGGTTTGAGGGATTCAGAGCGTCTTTAGAGAGGTTTAGATTTTGATTGGGTTTAGAGGGGGCTTAGAGGGGGTTTGGAGGTTTGAAAGATTTAGAGGGGGTTAGGGGGTATAGAGGGGGTTTAGAGGGGGTTTAGAGGAATGTCGATGGTTTTATTGTTGTTTTGAAGTGGTATAGGGGGATTTGGAGGGGGTTCGAGGGGGATTGCGGGCTTTTGAGAAAATCAAAGGAGGATTAGTGGGGTTCAAAGGGGTTTGGAGGGGGTACAGAGAGGTGTACATGTGGTTTACATGGGTTTGGAGGCGTTTAGATGGATTTATAAGGGGTTGAGAGGGGGTTAGAGTGGGATGGGGAGGTAAGAGGGGAGGTTAGAGGGTGTTTAGAACGGTTTTGAAGGATTCAGTGGGCGTTTAGTGTGGTTTAGAAGGCAGTGTAGTGCGTTCAGTGTGGTTTGGAGGGTTTTAGAGGGGGTGTAGAGCGGTTCAAATGGTATTTATAGGAAATTAGATGAGTTTAGACGGGTTTTAGATGGGTGTAAAGGTTTAGATGCTGCTTAGAGGGGTTTAGAGGGTTTTAGAGTTGTCTAGAGTTTTAGAGTTTAGAGTTGTCAAGGGTTTATGGGGGTTTATAGTGGGTTAGACGGGGTTTTGATGAAATCAGAGGGGGTTTAATGAGGTGTTTGAATGGTTTAGAGTGATACAGAGCGGGTTTAGAGGGTTCTAGATGTATTTAGAGGGTTTTCGAGGGGTTCAGGGGATTTTACAAGGGTTTAGGGGTTTACAGTGGTGTCCATGTGTTTTATGGGGTTTGAAGGGGTTAGGGGTGGTTTAGATGGGTTTATAGGCGTATATAGGGATTCAGATGGGGATTAGAGGGGATTAGATGGGTTCGGAGGAGTATAGAGGGGTTTCAGATGGGCTTGGATGTGTTTATAGGGCGTAAAGACGGTTTCAGAGGGGCATTTCATGGGTTTAGAAGGGTTTAGGGGGGGTTCGGGTTTAGAACGGGTTTGAGGGATTCGGAGGGGTTTAATGAGGTTTAGACGGATTTATAGCGGGGTTTGAGGGGTTTAGAGTTGTTTAGAGGGTGTAGAGGGCGCTGAGAGTGGTTTAAATGGTATTTAGATGGGATTGCAGGGGCTTTGTGGGTTTTAGAGTGTGTTGATGGGTTTAGAGAGTGTTTATTGTCGTTTACGGGGTGTTATAGTGGTTTAAAGGTGGTTTAGATGGGTTTAGAGTGGGTATACGGGGGTTAGAGTGGTTTTAGAACGGTTTTGAGGGATTCAGAGGGGGTTTAGTGGGATTTAGAGCGGCTTTAGAATGGTTTAGAGTGGTTTAGAGCGTTTTAGAGGGTGTGTGGAGGGGTTTAGAGGTTTGAAAGGTTTTTGGAGGGGATTAGAGGGGTTTAGATGGGGTTTAGAAAGGTTTAGAATAAATTTAGAGTTGCTTAGAGGTGGTTTAGATGTGTTTAGGGGGGGTTTGAGTGGGTTAAAGGGGGGTTTGAGGAGTTTTGATGAATTCATAGGGGGGTTTAGACGGGTTTAGAACGGGTTTAGAGGGGATTAGATGGGTTTAGAGGCGTTTAGAGGGATCTAGATGGGGTTTTGAGGGGATAATAGGAGGTTTAGACGTGGTTTACGTGGGTTTAGAGGCGTTTAGATGGATTTTAGATGGAGGTTAGAGGGGAGGTTAGAGGCTTTTAGAACGGTTTTTAGGGACTCATGGGTGTTTAGTGGGGTTTAGAGGGAAGTCGAGTGGGTTTAGTGTGGTTTAGAAGGTTTTGGAGGGGTTGGGAGTGGTTTAGATGGTATTTAGAGGGGATTAGTGTGGTTTAAATGGTAGTTACATGGGAGTAGAGGGATTTAGACGGAGTTCAGATGCTGTTTGCAGAGGTTTAGAGTGCGTTGTTGTTGTTTAGAGGGCGTTTAGACGGATTTACAGAAGGTTTATAGAAGGTTTATAGGGGTTTAGATGGGTTTATAGTTGATTTCGAGAGGTTTAGGGGGGTTTATATGCGTTTATAGGAATTATTTATGGTTAGAAAAGTGTCAGAAGCGTTTCGATGGATTTAGACGGGGTTTCGTGGGGTTAAGTGGGGTTTACATAGGGGTTTAGAGCAAAGATTATAGAGGAGCAAGATGCGCCACTCAGTGGAAAAGGCGTAGTATCACCTGTGCGATTGTCGACGCCATATTAGCGGACCAGAGATGGCGTCGACTATGGCGTCTACTGGGGAACTGAGCTTCTCTATGATCTTTGTCTCTCGATCTCCCGCTCTGTACTCCGCTCCAAAGCTACAGAGCAGTTGCAAGCAAAGATTATAGAGGAGCAAGATGCATTAGGAAGTGATTAGATTTATTTGTAATACATCTTTAGTTACCTCTCGATCCCTCTCTATCCCCTCTCTTCTCTCGATCACCCTCTCTTCTTTCTATCGCTCTCTCTCCCCTCTCGATCGCTCTCTCTACCCTGTCCAACTCTTTCTCTCCCCTGTCGATCTCTTTCTCTCCCCTCTCGAACTCTTTCTCTCCCCTCTCGAACTTTCTCTCCCCTCTCGAACTCTTTCTCTCCCCTCTCTAACTCTTTCTCTCCCCTCTCGAACTCTTTATCTCCCCTCTCGATTTCTTTCTCTACCCTCTCGATCTCTTTCTCTCCCCTCTCGATCTCTTTCTCTCCCCTCTCGATCTTTTTCTCTCTGCTCTCGATCTATCTCTCTCCCCTCTTTTCTTGATTTCCCTCTCTCCCTTTCTCCCTCCCGTTGGCAACCCTGCTATGCCTTAGGCCCAAAAGAGGATATAAATAAATTACATAATGGTCTTTGTAGGAAGATTTTAATAAGCTCTTCTATCCAAAGATTTGCTTCTATCTGTCCCACCATATATTTATATGTGTGTGTGTTTGTGTGTGCCTGTAATTGTGTGCACAGTGTGTGTTAAAGCAATACAAGGGGAGCTGTACAATGTAATGTAAACTACGCAAAGGAGGGGCTGGGGAGGAAAGATGCGAGGGAAATGGGGGAATAGGGGGAAAAGGGAGAGGGAGAGAGACGTAAGGAGGGGGAGAGGGGAGGAGGGGGAGAGGGGAGGGTAGGGAGGGAGATCGAGAGAAGATAGGGGAGAGAGGGATGGAGAGGATAGAGAGAAGAGAGGGAGAGGGAGATCGAAAGAGGGAGAGAAAGATCGAGAGAAAGAGGGATCGAGAGGGGGAGAGCGAGGGATCGAGAGGTAAGTAAAGATCTATTACAAATAAATCTAATAACTTTCTAATGCATCTTGCTCCTCTACAATCTTTGCTTGCAACAGCTCTGTAGCGTTAGAGCGGATTAGACATGGAGAGGCAGTCCGCCAAAATGGTGGCCGTGACGTTCCGTTACGTACTACACACCAGTCCATTGGATTTCCACTGAGTGGCGCATCTTGCTCCTCTATAATCTTTGTTTTAGAGGGTTGGGGGGGGGATTAGAGGGGGATTAGAGCGGGTTAGAGAGGGTTTAGAGGGGTTCTGATGGATGTAAATCGGATTTAGGGGTTTAGAGGGTTTAGAGGGGTTAAGGTTCAAAGGTTATTTTGTTGGTCACATACACCAATTGGTGCATTGAAATGTCTTGCCAATGCAGCACATCAAAAAAAGAATACAAACATAAAAATAATACTAAGATTAAACGAGAATTTACCAGTTTGTAGTTTGAACTTTATTTTATGAGGAGTTGCAATGAGGGATTTCGTGAAGACCCCGCCAGCACGCATGCGCGACATTCTTCAAAGCAGCGCTGTGGACTCACAGAATCAACAAAAAAAGAAATGACTTGTTATATTAGGAGACGAAGAGACTCTATATATCAGTTGACCTTATAGTAGAGGGTTGGGAGCGGAGAGCACGAAATCCATCATCGCAACTCCTCATCAAATAAAGATCAAACTTCAAACTGGTATGTTCCCATTTAATCTTACTATTTCATTTCGGAGTCACGTGAGTGACTGCGTGAAGATTTCAAAGCTTTGTAATTACATGCCCTGGATCACGTCCATGCTTTCTCACGGCCACAATATTGATGGAAGGAGTATATAAACATATTTCAGACTGAATGTACTGAAAAATAGTAATGCTTATTAATCACAAACAAAAAAAAACATTACTCGGGGATAACTGTATGTTGCTGACCAGCACTCAGCACGGCCTCTGCGAACATAAGAGGAGCGGTAACAGGTTTATTGTAAACCGCTGAAAAGTAGCTTCGCTTGCCCTTGGTGGAATGGGATTTAAGGATATTAATATCAATACCTGACTGCATCCAACGCGACCCTGAGCCACCCAGAGATCGTCTGCACCGTCACCCAGTGATGTGGTTTCTTATGGCTTATCATCAGGTTCCTCCGCATTCCCCTTAGGGTACACGTCAATTTTATGTAGTGACGGATATGGGTGGCTAAGTAGAGCCTCACATCAGCGGGGTATGCCGGAAAAAAACAGCTGCAGCCCTGTAAATCCAGATCTGTGTTTCTTCAGTAACTCATCAATGTAAAAAGTTACTCTCTCCGGGGTAGAGACCATTTTGTCGATATTGATTTTATGTAAGGTCTGTACCCGTTGCGTTGATGTTAGCGCCATCAACATCACCAATTTCAAGGTGAGTTTGTTCAGTTGAAGTCGAATCATGGGTGACCAAGTCTTGAGTAGGGTCAGCACTACCCCAATGCCCCAAGTAACGTTGTAACGTGGTCGGGGATGGTTTGAGTTGAAAATACCCCGTATCAATTTGGACAAAAGATGGTGTGATCCTACTTCGATGGAAAGGTAGGAAGATAGTGCGCTTCTGGCACTGTTGATGGCGCTGTAGCCCGCAAGAAATTCCAGCACGTGGTATCGTGGCAGAGTCATATGAGATGTTCATCCGAGTGCAGTAGGCCTGCCATTTTCTTATTTGGGATAGGTACTGACGTCTTGTAGACTCTCTGCACGATGCTCCGATGGTATCCATGGTCCTTGGTGTGAGACCATATTGTAGCATGGGTCTCTTCAAAACCTGCAGGCCAATAGGATCAAATGACTGTGGCACGGATGGTATTCTCCTGTAGTGGGGTTAGTCACCAATTCAGGGCACTTTTTCAAAATTGCCCATGGTTCTCTAATCATCCCAAGGACCACCGGATACCATGGTTGTGTAGGCCAGTCGTGTATGATTAAAATACCTGTTGCCGAATCTGATTTAATGTTCTGCAATACCGGACTGATGAGGTAAAATGGAGGAAATGCACATAAATACCATTTCCCCCAGTGCACCGAGAAAACGTCAATCGCTATTGCCCCAGGATCTGGTTCCCAAGATACATATGATGGTACCTGATGGTTTAACCTCGACGCAAAAAGGTCGATATTTACCACATTTGGCTGTGATTTTTGTAAATATTTGGGGATTTAGCATCCATTCGATGTTCTCATTGAATACTCGTGACCTGGTGTCCGCCACTGCATTGAGCTTACCTGGAAGATAGGTAGCTGATATCCAAATATTTCGTTCAATGCACCAGAGCCAAATTGAATTAGCCAATTTATCGCACGAAATTGACCTGATACCACCCATATGATTTAAATATCCCACCACAGTGGTATTGTCTATTTGGAGACGGACATGAGTACCAGTGAGGTTTGAACAATAAGCTCGTAGTCCGTGAAATGCTCCTAGCATGTCCAAATAATTTATCCCTTGTGATAAAAGGGTAGATTCCTGTGTGTCCCATCTGCCACCATAACTAGAATTGTTGTCAGTAGCTCCCCAGCCATGGGAGCTTGCGTCAGTTTGCAAATACACTGACGGGTGAGGCACAATGATGGGCTTAAATGTTACAAATATTGTCAATCCACCATTGTAACTCAATTTTTGCCTTGATTGGCAGATGCATATTTCAATCGAAAGGTCCAGCATTCAATTTTAATGCTGAAAGCTTGGATCTTTGTAAATTTTGATAATGTAAAGGTTCAAATTGGGCACCTGGGAATGTGGCTACGAATTTCCCAATTACCTTAGCAGCATGCCTAATTGGTGGTGCACTGGCGCAGACAAGTTTACTTCATGCCTCGATGATGCCCATATCTTTGTTAGTTGGTATGGAAGTAATCATTTGGTTGGTATCAATTGTGAATCCCAAATAGTTCATAACCTGTGATGGGTAGAACTTCGATTTGTCTGGATGGATTATAAACCCCATTTTTTGGAATAATGATGCAGCAGTTGTGACTGCCAACTTTTTTGATTCCATGGTATCTCCTATAATTAGGATATCATCCAAATAGGCCATACTTCTATAGTTTTGTCTCATCAGTGTTGCTAACGCTGGCTTCAGTAATTTGGTAAATAATCTAGGGGCTGTAGTAAGGCCATTAGGCAGAGCTCTATATTGCCAAAGTTGATCCAACCAAACAAACTTCAAGAACTTTATGTGATGTTTCCGTATGGATACTGAATAGTATGCATCTTTAAAATCGATGCATGCCATGAAGCAGCCCTTAGAAACCAATGATTTGGCTGTTTCAAACGTGTCCATTTTTAAATGGGTGTATTTTACAAAGGTATTCAACTGGGTTCGATCAATAATGACACGACATCCACCATCTTTTTTGATTTTAGTAAAGATGTTGGATACGAACTCAACTGGTTCGTGAATCGTTCTTTCATTCACCCCTTTGTCTTGTAGCCTCAAAATTTCAGCATGTCCTTCCGCTATTTCCCTATTGGAAAGTGCAAACTTGCAGTTTGGCACATGTTGAGGCGGGGGAAGTTGTTCATGTATGAACTCAATTTCATACCCCTGAATATTTTGTAACATAAACACATCTGAGGTGATAGCATTCCATGCATCCTCAAATAATCGCAATCTCCCACCAATATGTGAGGTTATGCATGCAACTTATGCATGAAAACCAGACCGCCTTACCTCCATGGTTAGCGGCGGTCCTTGACAGTTTTCGTGAATCGTGGAGGTGCTGGGGTTTTCGGCTGCCGTATCTTCCACGCCGGCCGCTGAGGGCCTTATCCTAAAAAAGGGTTCTGCTGTTGTTGTTGCTGATAATGTGGTGCTGCCAGCGTGTAGGTCCTTGCTGATCTTTCGGGTGGCCCCCGAGGTCTGGAGTATTGTAGTCTCCTTGACGCCTGCCTGTTCGAAGGATGTGGCCTCATCAATCCAACTTCCTTCGCTTGGTCATCTAAATCCTTGACCTGTTTCGGCAGGTCTTCCCCAAACAACTGTCTTGGTGGTAGCATCGGGAATGCCTTGCATAAACCCGCTAACCTCGGGTTGAGGGTCGGTTTGATGGTAGCTTTCCGTAACGCATTGATTTCATACTGGATGTTGCACAGAAAAGCAAGAGCACCTTCTTGTTCAGTAGTCAATTCCGTCCCATCCACCGATCTTGCAAACGCAGTAATTACCGATGTAAGTAGCTTCAGAATCTTTTGCAGCTTTATTTCTTGTGCTCTGATTCCTGGGCTGATATTTACCCAAAGAGGTGCATTCACCGTTGTCACATTCAGTGAGTATCCGTTGGTTGGAGCCTTGTACCGATTCATGGCTTCGTTAAGGACCTGATCTTGTAGTTGATGGGTGGCAAGGAAATCAATACTGGCAACCAGTTTGAGTTTAAGAGGTTGACCGAGGACTTAGGTTGCGCGAGCTTGGATACAACTCCCAAGAGTTCTTCCTGAGCAATTTCAGGTGCCATAGGTTCAAGTATTAATATTCCTTCCTCTTTCCCTGGCTGCTCCCTTGCACTTCCCATCGATGATGGGGATATATTTCCTCCCATCGAAAATCTCATTGAACTAGACGGCATGATGTCCTGCTGCTGGAGATTTTGTTGTAGGATACACTCCATCATGCGTTCCATGCGTTCTGTACGACCATATCCGCCAGATGCGGATGTTAGGTCGGTTTCCTCAGGGACATATGAACCCCTGAGGCTTCTATCACTGGCCCGTACCTCGTCGAGGTAAGAACTCGGGAGCCGTCTCGCTGCCTGCCGCTGCTGTGGGGCTATGCGACTCCCGCGCAGACCAGCCGCTCGTTCGCCGTCTTGCGAACGAAAAAGGCCCGCTGGTGTCAAAGGACATATACGGTGAAAATACGGCACCTGCCGCAGCAACGTGGTGTCCGGACGTCCGCGCGGGCTTGCCGCCTGTTCTCCTAAGGGACGAAGGCGACGTACGGTCGCGTCCTGACACTAATGGGGGTGCGGTGACCGAGATGAGACTCCACCTGCCCGAGATTTTGTGACCTTCCCTGGTGGTGAGTGTATACCAGCCATAACTGATAGGCCGGTAGAACATGGTCTCAATTGTTTACCCGTGCGCAGTGACGCGAGGACGGGTCGAAGTGCAGCCCGGAGAAAGCTGCCTCTACGACCAGGTAAGGAGCCTGAAAAGTAGGTTTCCTCCACGCGCCTACCCCCCCCCCCCACATAAAAAAGTATAAAAGTACAAAAACAAAAGACTTTAACTCACTAAAAATAAAGAAAAGTGTGAAAAACAAACAGCTGCAGGCTGGGCAGCTAATCCATAAAGGACAGCGCCCCTTTCGGAGGGAGTTTGCAGTGTTTTGAGGGGTTTCCATGGGTTTAGAGGGGTTTAGATGAATTTAAATGTATGTAGAGGGGTTTAGGGTTTCTTTACAGGGGTTTACTGGGCGTTTAAAGGGGTTTAGATTGGTTTAGATCGGTTTACATTGGTTTTCAAGGGTTTAGAGGGGATTTGGGTTTAGCGGGATTTATAGGAGGTTTATATGGGGTTTCGATGAGCTTAGAGTTCATTTCGGGGAGTTTAGAGTGTTTAGATATGCGGTTTAGATGAATTAGATGGGGTTAGAAACATATAAACATAGAAAATAGGTGCAGGACTAGGACATTCTGCCTTTCAAGGCTGCACCGCCGTTCAATATAATCATGGCTGATCATCCAACTCAGTATCCTGTACCTGCCTTCTTCCATGCCCCCTGATCCCATTAGCCACAAGGCCACGTCTAATTCCCTCTTAAATGCAGCCAATTAAGGGGCCTTAACTACCTTCTGTGGCATAGAATTCCAGAGACTCGCAACTCTCTGTGTGAAAAATGTTTTCCTCATCTCGGTCCTAAAGGAATTCCCCCTTATCCTTAGACTATGACCCCTTGTTCTGGAACTCACCAACATCGGGAACAATCTTCCCTAGCTTGTCCAACCCCTTAAGAATTTTGTAAGTTTCTATAAGATCCCGCCTCAATCTTCTAAATTCCAGCGAGTACAAGCCGAGTCTATCAGTATTTCCTCGTATGAAAGTCCTGACATCCCACAAAAGGGTACACAAAAGGCTGGAGAATCTAAGCGGGTGCAGCAGCATCTATGGAGCGAAGGAGATAGGCGACGTTTCGGGCCGAGACCCTTCTTCAGACTGGTTAGTGATCAGGGAAACGAGAGATATAGACGGTGATATGGAGAGATAAAGAACAATCAAGGAAAGATATTCAAAAAAGTTTCGATGATAAAGAAAACAGGCCATTGTAAGCTGTTTGTAGTGTGAAAATGAGAAGCTAGTGCGACTTGTGTAGGGGAGAGATAGAGAGGGAGAGAATGCCAGGGCCAGAGGGCTGAGGGAGAGTGGGAAGGGAGGAGGCAGCAAGGGTTAACATAATTCAGAAAATTCAAGATTTTTTCTTAAATTTCTATGAGATCCCCCCTCAGTTTTCTAAATTCGAGCGAGTACAAGCCAAGTCCATCCACTCTTTCCTCATATGAAATTCCTGACATCCCAGGAATCAGTCTGGTGAACCTTCTCTGTACCCCCATTATGACAAGAATGTATTTCCTCAGATTTGGAGAGCAAAACGGTACACAATACGCCCAGGTGTGGCCTCACTAAAATCTTGTACAACTGCAGTAGAACAACCCTGCTCCTTTTCTCAAATCCTTTCGCTATGAATGATAATATACCATTTGCTTTCTTCACTACCTGCTGCACCTGCATGCCTATTTTCAATGACTGGTGTACCATGACACCCAGGTCTCGTTGCATCTCCCTTCTTCCTAATCTGCCACCATTCAGATAATAGTCTACCCTCATGTTTTGCCACCAAAGTGGATAACCTCACATTTATCCACATTATCCTTTATCTGCCATGAATCTGCCCATTCACTCAGCCTATCCAAATCAACCTGCAGCCTCCAAGCATCCTCCTCACACCTAACTATACCCCCCAGCTTGGTGTCATCTGCAAATTTGGTAATGTTACATTGAATTCCCTCGTCCAAATCATTAATATATCTTGTAAATAGCTGGGGTCCCAGAACTGAGCCTTGCGGGACCCTAGTAGTCATTGCCTGCCATTCTGAAAATGACCCGTTTACTCCTACCCTTTGCTTCCTGCCTGCCGGTCAGTTCTCTATCTACATTAATAATGAACCCCCAATACCGTGTGCTTCAAGTTCGTATGGTAATCTCTGATGCCGGTCCTTGTCGAAAGCCTTCCGGAAGTCCAGATATAACACAGCCACTGGTTCTCCCTTATCCACTGTACTAGTTACATCCTCGAAAAATTCTATTCAGATTTGTCAGACATGATTTACCTTTCGTAAATCCATGCTGAGTTTTTCCAATGATGTCACCTCTTTCCAAATGCGCTGCTGTCCCACCTTTAATAACTGACTCTAGCAGTTTCCCCACTACCGATGTTATACTAACTGGTCTGTAATTAACCGCTTTCTCTCTCTCTCCTTTTTTAAAAAATGGGATTACATTAGCTACCCTCCAATCCTCAGGAACTACTCCAGAATCTAAGGAATTGAAATAAATTATCACTAATGCATCCACTATTTATGTGGCTACCTCCTTGAGTACTCTGGGATGCAGACTATCTGGCCCTGTAGATTTATCTGCCTTCAATCCGTTCAATTTACCCAACACCACCTCCCGGCTAACCTGAATTTCAATCAGTTCCTCCATTTTAATTGACCCCTGTTCCACTGTTATTTCCGGCAGATTATTTATGTCTTCCTTAGTGAAGACAGAACCAACGTAGTTATGCAATTGGTCTGCCATGTCCTTGTTCCCCATGATCAATTCACCTGTTTTTTGCTGCAAGGGACCAACATTTCTTTTAACTAAGGGTTACACAAAAAGCTGGAGAAACTCAGCGGGTGCAGCAGCATCTAAGGTGCGAAGAAGATAGGCGACGTTTCCGGTCGAGACCCTTCTTCAGACTGGTCGGGGATCAGGGAAACGAGAGATATAGACATATCTATTTATCTTCACATTTCTTCAGTCCTCCGCTAGGCTGCTTTTTCTGGCCAATTTGTATGCCTCGTCTTTTGTTTTTATACTATCCCTGATTTCCCTTGTAATCCATGAATGCACCATCTTCCCTGATTTATTATTTTGCCGAACAGGTATGAACAAATGTTGTACTTCATCCATGCAGTCCTTAAATACCTCCCATTGCACATCCACTGTCAACCCTTTAAGAATCGCGTGCCAGTCTCTCTTAGCCAATTAACATCTCATACCTTCAAAGTTACCTTTGTTCAAATGCCGAACCTTTGCTTCGGACTTAATTTTGTCACTCTCCATCCTAATGAATAACTGAACCATATTATAGTCACTCTTGCCCATGGGGCCACGCACAACAAGACTGTTAACTAACCCTTCCTCGTTATTCAATACCCAGTCTTGAATAGCCTGCACTCTCGTTGGTTCCTCCACATGTTGGTTGAGAAACTATCCCGCATACATTCCGGGAAATCCTCTTCCTCAGCACCCCTGCAAATTTGATTCACCCAATCTACATGCAGATTGAAGTCACCCATTATAACCGTGTTACCCTTGTTGCACGTATTTCTAATGTCCTGCTTGATGCCATCCCCAACTGCAATACTACCGTTAGGTGGCCTGTACACAGCTCCCACTAGCGTTTACTGCCCCTTAGAGTTTCGCAGCTCTACCCATATCGATTCCACACCCTCCAGCCTCCTTTCTATTGCATTAAGCTCCTCCCTCACCAGCAACGCTACCCCTCCTCCTTTTCCTTTTCGTCTATCCCTCCTGAATATTGAATATCCCTGGATGTTCAGCTCCCGGCCTTGGGCACCCTGGAGCCATGTCTCCGTGATCCCAACTACAGCATAGCCATTATTCGCTATCTGCACCTTCAACTCATCTACCTTATTACGAATGCTCTTCGCATTGAGACACAAAGCCTTCAGGCTTGTATTTACAACACTCTTACTCCTTATACAATTATGATGACAAGTGGCCCCTTTTACATCGATCCCTATTACACTTGGCCATACTCTCTTATTCCTTTGTGAGCTTTATTTCCCGTTAAATCTGGGGTCATCAACCATCCGGTTACTCTCTTTCACTTTAACTCCGTCCTCGACTATCCCATTTCCCTCCCCACCCCTCTTATTCAGTTTAAAACCATCCGCGTTAGAAGGCTTTTAGAGGCGTTAGAAGGGTTTAGAGGTATTTAGATGGCATTGGAGGGGTTTGGATGGGGTTTCGATGTGTTTATATTTGTTTAGAGGGGTTTAGGGGGGTTTTGATGGGGTTAGAGAGGTTTACGATGGTTTACATGGATTTAAAGGGGGTTTAGACGGCATTAGAGTGGGCTTTGAGGGATTTTGAGGAATTCAGAGGGGGTTTAGTGGGGGTTCGAGGGGGTTAGACGAGTTTAGTGGAGGTTAGAGGTTGTTTAGAGGCGTTTAGAGGCGTTTAGAGGGATCTAGATGGGTTTATATGGGTTTAGAGGGGTTTAGAATGGGTTTGGATGGGATTGGAGGAATATAGAGGGGTTTAGAAGTGTTTATAGGGCGTATAGATGTTTTAGAGGGATTTAGTGTGGTTTAGGGGAAGTTGGAGTGTAGAACGGTTTTCAGGGATTCAGAGGGGGTTTCATGGGGTTTAGAGGGACTTAGTGCAGGTTTAGAGGGTATTTAGAGGGAATTAAAGCTGTTTAGATGGTTTTAGAGGGGTTTAGATGGGTTTACAGGACGTATAGAGGGGCTGAGAGCGTTTTAGATGTTTATTGGTAATTTAGAGTGGATTACAGGGGGCTTGGAAGGGGTTAAACGGTTTTAGGGGGCGTTTAGAGGGCTTTAGAGGGGTTTAGAAGGGTTTACACTGGTTTTCGATATGTTTAAAGGGGGTTTAGAGGAATTCAGAGGGGCTTATTGGGATTTTATAGGGGGCTTATATGGGTTTAGATTCGATTTAGGTGGTTTATATGGGTTTGTATGGCGTTTAGAGGGATTAGAAAGGGTTTAGAGGCATTTTGGGGATTTGGAGGGTATTTAGAGGGGTTAAGATGGGTTTAGAGGGGTTTGGGGAGTATAGAGAGGTTTTAGACGGGCTTAGATGTGCTTATAGGGGGTATAGAGGGTTTTAGAGGGGCTTTACGTGGGTTTAGAGGGGTTTAGGGGAGGTTGGGGTTTAGAACGGTTTTGAGGGATTAAGATGGGTTTAATATGGTTTAGACGGATTTATAGCGGGTTTAGACGGGGTTAGATGGGTTTCGACGGGGTTGAGGGGATTGAGAGTGGTTTAGACGTTACTTAGAGGGGGATTACAGGGGCTTAGTGGGTTTTAGAGTGTTTTCATGGGTTTAGAGGGTGTTTAGCGGCGTTTAGGTGGTTGGAGGGGTTTAAAGGTGGTTTAGATGGGTTTACAGGCGTTTAGAGGGTTGTAGAGGGGGTTCAGATGTGTTTAGAGGGATTTAGAAGGTTTTAGCGTCGTTTAGAGGTGGGTTAGAGGGGTTTAGAGTGGTCTAGAGGCGTTAGGGGCTTATAGGGACTTTAAGCGTTTTCGAGTGGGTTTGGAGGCGTTTAGAGGTTTGAGGGTATACATACAGGGGATTAGAGGGGTTTGGGGGGGGTTAGAAAGGTTAGGATTTTGAAGGGTTTAGAGTTGTTTAGAGGCGGTTTAGATGGGTTTAGTGGGGGGGTTAGGTTTTTTTAAAATAAATTTAGACGGGTGGTTAAACGGGTTTCGAGGGGTTCAGAGGTGGTTTAGATTGGTTTAGAGGCGTTTAGAAGGATCTAGACGGGGTTTATATGGGTTTAGATGTCGCTTACATGGATTTAGAGGCGTTTAGATGGATTTATAGGTGGTTGAAATGGGTTTAGACGGGTTTACTGGATGTTAGAGTGTAGGTAAGAGGGTTTTAGAACGGTTTTGAGGGATTAATACGGGGTTTAATGTGGTTTAGAGGGAAGTAGAGCGGGATTAGAGGGGTTTAGAGTGGTTTAAATGGCATTTAGAGGGGATTAGAGGGTTTAGACGGGGTTCCGATACTGTTTAGAGCGGTTTAGATGACGTTTGGAGGGCGTTTGGAGGGGCTTATGGGGGATTTATAGGTGTATAGGGGTTTAGATGGGATTAGTTGATGTCGAGGTGTTTAGATTGGTTTATATGGGATTTATATGTGGTTTATAGAGGTTTAGATGTGTTTCGAGTTTATTTCGAGGGGTTTAGAGGGGTTTATATGGGGTTTATGGGAATCAGAAATGATTAGAAAGGTTTCAGAGGCGTTTTGAGGGATTTAGAGCGGGTTTAGTGGGGTTAAGGGGGTTTTAGATGGGTTTACAGGGCTTTGGAGGGTTTAGATGAGATTGACAGGGGGTTTAGAAGGTGCCAGAGAGGGGTTAGAAGGGTTCCGAGGGACGTGGAGGGGATTTAGGGGTTTAGAGGGTTTAAGGTTCACAGGTTCAAAGGTTCAAAGGTTATTTTATTGGCGACATACACCAATTGGTGTATTGAAATGTTTCTTGCCAATGCAGCACATTAAAGCAACATAGCAATAATAAAGGCATTTTAAACATAAAAAAACATCCCGCCACAATGGTTCCCATTATGAGGGAAGGAACAATGTCCAATCCCCATTCCATGTCCACCCATAGTCAGGCTTATTATGGCATCCGCACTCGGCTTCACGGAGGCCCTATGTTCCAGGCCGTTCTCGCAGAGTGATGGTGCTCCGGCGTCGGGAGAATCCTCTCAGCGGTTTGGGACACCTGGAACGGCTGCTTTCGTACCAGAGGCTGCGGCTTCCGATGCCAATAAGGCCGCGCTAAATGGAGCTCCCCCACTGGCTCCCGATGTTAAAGTCAGCGCCGCCGTCGGCAGCTGGCCGCTCCACAGTACCGCGGCTCCGCGATGATTTTCTCGGCGGTCTCAGCTCAACGGAGCTCCAGCGCGGCTTCCCAGGCATGGCATCGCCCGCTCCGCTCCCGGCTGCCGAAGCCGAAGTTCTGGGCGGTCTCCTCAGGAAACGCCGCTCCAGGCCCGCTGGTAGGCAGCGTGGACGGGTCGAAAGTCCAGCCCAGAGGCATCTGCATCTCCGACCAGGTAGGGACCCTGAAAAGTAGTTTCCCCCACGCCACCCCACAGAAAAAAGAATAAAACTACAAAAACAAAACACTTTAATTCACTAATAATAAAGAAAATAGTGAAAATCAAACACCTGCAGGGTTGACAGCCATACCATACAGGACGGCGCCCCCTAGGGGTTTAGATGTGTTGAGAGGGGTTTAGATTGGTTTAGAGGGGTTTAGATGGGTTTAGATATGTGTAGAGAGGTTCAGAAGGTGTTTGGGTTTAGAGGGATATATTGGAGGTTTTTATGGGGTTTAGATGTGTTTAGAGTTGATTTCGGGGAGTTTATATGGGGTTAGATGAATTAGATAGGGTTAGAAGGCTTTTAGAGGCGTTATAGGTATTTAGAGGTGTGTAGATGGGATTGGAGTTTTTTAGAGGGGGTTCGAGGGGTTTAGAAAAGTCTACAGTGGTTTTCGGGGTTATTGTGGGGTTGAGACGGGTTTAGAGGGGTTTAGAGGAGTTAAGTAGGATTATAGAGGGTTTGGTGGGGGGTTAGAGGGCGGTTAGAGGGGTTCAGAGAGGGTTTTGAGGTGGTTTTGAAGTATGCAGCGGGGATTTAGTGGGGTTAATAGGGGTATAACGGGTTTAAGGGGGTTAGAGGGGTTTAGAGGAGTTTAGAAACGTTTAGAAGGGTTTAGATGAGTTTTGAGGTTAATAGGGTGTTGCAGGGGGGTTTGAGGGGTTTTGAGAAATTCAGAGGGGGTTTACTGTAGTTTAGATGGATTTAGAGCGTGGTTAGAGGTGTTTAAAGTGTATTTAGAAGGGTTTAAAGGATGTTTAGAGGGTGCGTAGATCGGTTTGGAGGGTGTTTAGTGGGCTTAAGAGGGGTTTAGAGTTGTTTAGAGGAGGTTTAGAGCGGTTTAGAGGGGAGGTAGAGGGTTTAGACGGGTTTACTGGGCGTTTAGAGGGGTTTAGAAGGGTTGACTGTTTTTTAGGGGTTTAGAGGGGGTTTGGGTAAACATGGATTTATAGGAGGTTTTTATTGGGTTTGGATGGGCTTTGGGGTGATTTCGGGGGGTTTTGAGTGGTTTATATGGGGTTTAGTGGAATTAGATGGGGAGTGATGGGTTTTAGAGGCGTTAGAGGGGTTTAGAGGTGGTTAGGGCGGATTAGAGTGGTTTAGAGGGTGTTATATGAGTTTAGATGCGTTTAGAGGGGTTGGGGGGGGGTGGAGGTGTTTAGATCGGTTTATGGTGGTTTACATGAATTCAAAAGGGGTTTAGAGGGATTTAGAGCGGACGCTGAGGGGGTTTGAGGGGTTTAGATGGGTTGACAGTTTTTTATGAGTTTAGAGGGGGTTTGAATTTAGAGGGATTTATAGGAGATTTATATAGGGTTTGGATGGGTTTAGGGTTGATTTCGGGGGGGTTAGAGGGGACTATATGGGGTTTAGAGGAATTAGATGGGGTTAGAATGGTTTTAGAGGCGTTAGAATGGTTTTAGAATGGTTTTAGAGAGCGGTTTAGAGTGGTTTAGAGTGGTTTATATGTGTTTAGAGGTGTTTAGAGGGAGTTAGCGGGGGTTTAGAGGGGTTTGCAGTGGTTTAAAGTGGTTTAGATATGGTGAACATGGGTTTCGTGGCGTTGAGGTGGATTTAGACGTGGTTAAGAGGGGTTTGGAGGGGTTTATGGGAGGTTAGAGCGGAGGTTAGAAGGTTTTAGAACGGTTTTGAGGGATTCATAGGGGGTTTAGTGGGGTTTAGAGGGAAGTCGAGCGGGTTTAGTGTGATTCAGAGGGTTTTAGAGGGGGTTTATAGTGGTTTAAATGGTATCAACAGGGGATAAGCGGGGATTAGATGGGGTTGAGATGCTGTTTAGAGATGTTTACAGTGTTTTAGAGTTGTTTAGATGGCGATTAGTGGGCGTTTAGAGGGTTTTAGAGAATGTTGATAGGGGTTTAGATGGGTTTACAGTTGATTTCGAGCGGTTTAGAAGGGTTGATATTGGATTTATATGTGGTTTATAGGGGGTTTAGATGAGTTTAGATTTGATTTCGAGCGGTTTAGAGGGGTTTATATGGGGTTTATAAGAATTGGATAGGGTTGGAAAGTTTTCAGAGGCGTTTTGAGGGATTTAGAGGGTTTAGTGGGGTTAAGAGGGGTTTACAGGGGTTTACAGGATGTTTAGAGGGGGGTTTATAGGGGGATTAGAGGGGGCTAGAGAGGGTTTAGAGGGGTTCTGGGGGATGTAGAGTGGAGTTAGGGGTTTAGGGGGGTTAATGTTCAAAGGTTCACAGGTTTAAAGGTTCTTTTATTGATCAGATACCCCTTGGCGTCTTGAAATGGTTCTTGCCAATGCAGCACATTAAATAAAAGAGTACAAACATAACAAAACATCCCCCCACAATGGTTCCCATTATGAGGGAAGGAACAGTGTCCAGTCCCCATTCCATGTCCACCCATTCTCAGGCCTATTGTGGCCTCCGCAGTCGCCTTCAAGGAGGCCCGATGTTCCTGGCCGTTCTCGCCGGGTGATGGTGCTCCAGCGTCGGGAGAATCCTCTCAGCGGCTTGGTGCACCTGGGACGGCTGCTTCCGTGCCAGAGACCGCCGTTAACATGGCTCCCGATGTTAAAGTCAGCGCCGCTGCCCGCGGCTCCGCGATGTTTTAGAGGCTTTGAGTGGTTTAGTGGAATTTAAAGGGGTTTAGAGAGGTTTAGGGAGGGTTTGGAGGGGTGTTGATGGGTTTAGAGGGTTTAGAGGGGTTTAGATGTCTTTACGGTGGTTTAGAGGGGTTTAGATGGTTTTACAATGATTTGCAGGGGTTGAAATTGGGTTTAGAGTGGTGAGAGGTGGGTTAGAAGGGTTTAGAGGCGTTTAGATGGATTCAGAGGGGGTTTAGAGGGGTTAGATGGGTTTGGATGAGTATAGAGTGCTTTAGAAGTGGTTCACATGGGCCTAGATGTGTTTATAGGGGGGTATAAATAGTTTTGGAGGTACTTAATGGGGTTTAGAGGGGTGTAGGAGAGGTTTAGAGAGGGGTATACCGGTCTACAGAGGGTTAGAAGAGTTTAGAGCGTGTTTAGAGTGGTTTAAAGTGTATTTAGAGGGACGTAGAGGCGTTCAGAGGGTATTAGACGCATTTAAATTGGCTTAGAGTGTGTTTAGAGGGGTTTAGTATTTAGAGTTGTTTAGAGGTGGTTTAGAGAGGTTTAGTGGGGGGGGGTTTGGAGGGGTTTAAAGGGGTTTAGAAGGGTTTAGCGGGCGTTTAGAGGGGTTTAGAATGGGTTTAGATTGGGATTAGATGAGGTTGGAGGATATTACACGGGTTATGAAATGTTTATGGGGGTTATTGAGGGGTTTTCATGGGTTTCAGGGGGTTTAGGGGAGGTTGGGGTTTAGAACCGTTTTGTGGGATTCAGATGGGGTTTAATGGGGTTTACATGGATTTAGAGGGAGCTTAAAGGGGGTTGGAGTGATTTGCGGGGTTTAAAAGGGGGTTTACATGAGTCAGAGGTGGTTTGGAAGGGTTTAGATCCGTTTAGAGGGGGTTTAGATGGGTTTGGAGGAGTACAGAGGGGCCTAGATGTGTTTATAGGCGGTATGGAGGGTTTTAATGGGGCTCTACAAGGATTTAGAGGGGTGTAGGGGAGGGTGGGTTTACAACGGGTTTAAGGGATTCAGAGGGGATTTAATGGGATTTAGAGGGATTTAGTGGGGATTACAGGGACTTAGAGGGTCTTAGAAAGGTTTAGAGGGTGTTTTGTTGGGTTTAGAGGGGGTTTGGAGGGTTTATAGTGGTTTTGAGGGTTTACAGTGGTATTCGGGTGATTACAGGAGGTTTAGAGGGGTTTAGAGCGAATTATATGGGGTTATATGTAGTTCAGGTGTGTTTAGAGTTGGCTTAGGGGAATTTAGAAGGGGTTGTGTGGGGTTTAGAGGTATTAAATGTGGTTAGAAATGGGTATAGACGTCTTGTGGGATTTAGAGGGAGTTTAGTGGGTTAAGAGGGCTTTAGAGGCGTTGGAATTTAGAGGGTTTATGTGGGGTTTAGAGGGGTGTAGAGGGAATTTAGTGGGGTGAATAGGGGTTTAGATGGGTTTAAAGTGTGTAGAGGTGTTTGAAGTTGTTTAGAGGGGTTGAGATGCGTTTAGAGGGGTTTAGAGGGGTGTTGAGGAATTCAGAGTGGGTTTAGTGGGGTTAAGTGGGGTTGAGAGGGGTTTGGATGGGTCTAGTGGTTTATATGGATTAAGATTCGTTTAAAGGGATTTAGAGCGGGGTTAGAGGGATTTAGAGGGGGTTTAGGGAGGTTTAGTGCGGGTGGAGGGCTTAGAACGGTTTTGAGGGATTCAGAGGGTGTTCAGAGGGGTTTAGAGGGATTTAGAGCGGCGTTCGTTGTTTTACAGGTATTTAGAGCGTTTCAGAGGGGGGTTAGAGGAATTTAGAGGTTTGAAGGATATTTCGAGGGGATTGTAAGGGTTTAGAGGGGGTATAGTGGGATTTAGAGGGTTTCGGGTGTTTAGAGGGAGTTAGAGGGGGTTTGAGTGTTTTGGGGTATTGAGAGAGAGTTTAGTGGGGTTTAGAGGCGTTTAGAGGGGTTTCGATGTGGTTTACCTGTGTTTAGAGGCGTTTGGATGGATTTAGAGGGGGTTGAGGGGGGTTTAGAGGGGTTTAGTGGGGTTGAGAGCGAGTTTAGAGTGGTTTAATGGGTTTTAGAGGGGGTTTAGAGTGGTTTAAATGGTATTTGCAGGGGATTAAAGGGGTTTAGAGGGGGTTTAGATGGGGTTTAGAGGGGGTTTAGATGCTGTTTAGAGGGATTTATTGGAGGTTTAGATGCGTTTTAAGTTCACTTCGAGGGTTTAGATGAGTTTACATGAGATTATATGAATTAGATATGGTTGAAAGGGTTTCAGAGGCGTATTAAGGGGTTTAGAGGGTTTAGATGGGTTCTGGGGAATGTAGAGGCGATTTAGTGGTGTTTAGAGGTGTTTAGAGGGTTTAGGGTAAGGTTCAATGATTCAAAGGTTCAAAGGTTATTTTATAGGTCACCTACACCAATTGGTGTATTGAAACGTTTCTTTCCAATGCAGCACTTTAAAACAAAAAATATATAAACATAACAATAATAAACACATTTTAAACATTTAAAAAATCCCCCCATAATGGTTTCCATTATGAGGGAAGGCACAATGTCCAGTCCCCATTCCATGCCCACCCATAGTCAGGCTTATTGAGCCCTCCGCAGTCGCCGACACGGAGTCCTGATGTTCCAGGCCGTTCTCGCTGGGTGATGGTGCTCCGGCGTCGGGAGAAGCCTCTCAGCGGCTTGGGACACCTGGAAAGGCCGCTTCCCTACCATAGACCGCGGCTTCCGAAGCGGCGCTGAATGGATCTCCCCCACTGCCTCCCGATGTTAAAGTTAGGCCGCCGTCTGCATCTGGCCGCTCCACAGTACCGTGCCTCCGCGATGGTTTTCTCTGCGGTCTCAGCTCACCAGAGCTCCAGCTCGGCGACCGAGGCAAGGTATCGCCCTCTCCACTCTGCGATAGCGCTCCAGCACAGCGCCGCTGACGAGGTTCTGGGCGGCCTCCTTAGGAATTTCCGCTCCAGGCCCGCTGGTAGGCCGCGAGGACGGGCCGAAAGTGTAGCTCGGAGAAAGCCGCCTGTCCGACCAGGTAGGGACCCTGAAAAGTAGTTTCCCCCTCCCCCCCAATAAAAAATAACAGAACTCCAAAAACAAAACACTTTAACTAACTAAAATGAAAGAAACGAGTGAAAAACAAACAGCTGTAGGCTGGGCAGCCATTCCATACAGGACGGCGCCCCCTATCGGGGGTGTTTGGAGGAGATCAGAGGGGTTTAGGGGGGATTAGATTGGTTTAGAGGGGTTTAGTGGGGTTTAGATGAGGTTCGGGTTTTACAGAGGTTTTGAGGGGTTCAATGGTCGTTTAGAGGGGTTCGGAGGTGTTTGGAGGAGATCAGAGGGGGTTAGGGGGGGTTAGATCGGTTTAGAGGGGTTTAGTGGGGTTTAGAGGTGGTTCGGGGTTTTACAGGGGTTTCGATGGGTTTAATGGTCGTTTAGAGGGGTTTGGAGGGGTTTACAGTGGTTTTCAGGGGTTTAGACGGAGTTCAGGTTGAGACGGATTTATTGGAGGTTTATATGGTGTTTAGATGGGTTTAGAGTTGATTTCGGGGAGTTTAGATGGGGTTGAAATGGGGTTTAGAGGAATTAGATGGGGTTAGAAGGGATTTTGAGGCGTTTGAATCATAGAATTATAGAAAATAGGTGCAGGAGTAGGCCATTCGGCCCTTCGCGCCTGCACCGCCATTCAATATGATCATGGCTGGTCATCCAACTCAGTATCCTGTACATGCCTTCTCTCCATACCCCCTGATCCATTTATCCACAAGGGCTACATCTGACTCCCTCTATAATATAGCCAATGAACTGTCCTGAACTACTTTCTGTGCCAGCGAATTCCAAAGACTCACCACTCTCTGTGTGAACAATGATCTTCTCATCGCGGTCCTAAAAGACTTCCCCCTTACCCTTAAATGTGCCCCCTTATTTTGGAGTTCCCCAACATCGGGAACAATCTTCCTGCATCTAGCCTGTCCAACCCCTTTGTAAATCTCTGAAGATCTGTCAGTCTCCTAAATTCCAGCGAATACAAGTCGAAACAATCCAGTCTTTCTTCATATGGAAGTTCTGCCATCCCAGGAATCAGTCTGGTGAACTTTCTCTGTACTCCCGCTATGGCAAGAATGCATTTCCTCAGATTAGGAGACAATAACTGTATGCAATACTCCAGGTTTGGCCTCACAAAGACCCTGTACAACTGCAGTAAGATCTTCCTGCTCTTGTACTCAAATCTTTTTGCTATGAATGCCAACATACCATTCGCTTTCTTCACAGCCTGCTGCACCTGCATGCCTACTTTCAATAACTGGTGTACCATGACACCCAGGTCTCGTTGCACTAAGCGGGTTTAGAGCGGTTTAGTGAGGGGGGTAGTGATGGGGGTTTAGCGGGATTTAGAGGGATTTAGACGGGTTTAGAGGCGATTATAGATGGTTTGATGTGTCCAGAGGAGTTTAAAGGGATCCAGAGGGGGGTTTAGAGGGGTTTAAAATGGGTTTGGATGGGTTTACATGGGTTAATAACGGTTCACAATCGTTTTCGGGGGTTTATAGGGGTTTAGAGGGATTCAGATGGTTTTAAGGGGGCTTTCTAGGGGGTTTAGCTAGGTTTCCTTTTGACTCATTGGGTTTATAGCGGTTTGTATGGGGATTAGAGGGAGTAGATGGGATTAGAATGGATATATGTTCTGGCAGAATTTCGAGGGAGTTTGGAGGGGTTTAGAGGGGATTAGAGGGGATTTAGAGTATTTATCGGGGGGTTCAGAGGGAGTTTTGAGGGGGTATAGAGGGGTTTAGAGAGGGTTTATAGGGGGTTTTGAGGGATTCAGAGGGGATCTATAGGGGTGAATAGGGGTATCACGGGTTTAGAGAGTTTTTAAGGGTTTGGAGGGGTTTGGAGGGTTTTAGACATTCTTAGATGGGTTCGGATGGGTTTAGGGTGGAGTTTACGGGGTTAGTGTGGTTTAAATGGTACTGCGGCAAGCCTCAACGACTTCCGCCCAGTTGCACTTACCCCCATCATCACCAAGTGCTTTGAGAGGCTGGTCCTGGCACACCTCAAAAGCTGCCTACCCCCCACACTGGATCCCTATCAGTTTGCCTACCGCAAAAACAGGAGTACGGAGGAAGCCATCTCAACGGCACTTCACTCCGTCCTCTCCCAC
This sequence comes from Raja brachyura, assembly GCA_963514005.1. The sequence goes on along the minus strand of OY740828.1, from coordinate 759,556 downwards.
CTCGACAACAGAGACACTTACGTAAGAATGCTGTTCATCGATTACAGCTCAGCATTCAACACCATTATACATCAAAATTGATCACCAAACTTGGTAACCTGTGCATCGCTCCTTCCCTCTGCAACTGGATACTGGACTTTCTAACCAACAGACCCAAGTCTGTCAGGTTAGACAAGCACACCTTTTCAACCCTCACCCTGAACACCGGCGTTCCACAGGGCTGTGTGCTGAGCCCCCTCCTCTATTCCCTCTTCACCTATGGCTGCACACCTGTACATGGTACTAACACCATCATCAAGTATGCAGATGATACAACGGTGATTGGCCTCATCAGCAACAACGATGAGTCGGCCTACAGGGATGAGGTCCAGCACTTAGCAGCATCGTGCGCTGACAACAACCTGGCCCTTAACACCAAGAAGACCAAGGAGCTAATTGTAGACTTGAGGAAGTCCAGGGGCGGCACGCACACCCCCATCCACATTAACGGGACCGAGGTGGAACGTGTTTCTAGCTTCAGGTTCCTGGGAGTCAACCTCTCCGACGTCCTCTCTTGGACCCACAATACCTCAACTCTGATCAAGAAGGCTCACCAGCGTCTCTTCTTCCTGAGGAGACTGAAGAAGGTCCATCTGTCTCCTCAGATCCTGGTGAACTTTTACCGCTGCACCATCGAGAGCACCCTTACCAATTGCATCACAGTTTGGTATGGCAACTGCTCTGTCTCCGACCGGAAGGCATTGCAGAGGGTGGTGAAAATTGCCCAACGCATCACCGGTTCCTCGCTCCCCTCCATTGAGTCTGTCCAAAGCAAACGTTGTCTGCGGAGGGCATTCAGCATCGCCAAGGACCTCTCTCATCCCAAGCATGGACTGTTTACCCTCCTACCATCCGGGAGGCGCTACAGGTCTCTCCGTTGCCGAACCAGCAGGTCCAGGAACAGCTTCTTTCCGGCGGCTCTCACGCTACTCAACAATGTACCTCGGTGACTGCCAATCACCCCCCCCCCCCCGGACACTTATTATTATTATTATTTATTCAAATCATTTACTGTGTCGCTCTTTCAGGGAGATGCTAAATGCATTTCGTTGTCTCTGTACTGTACACTGACAATGACAATTAAAATTGAATTGAATCTGAATCTGAATTGAATCTGAATCTGAATCTGAATCTGGAGGGGATTAGAGGAGTTTGGGTGTTTAGATCGGTTTAGAGGGTTTTGGAGGGGTTTAGAAGGTTTCCTATTGTTTAGAAGGGGTTTAGAGGTGTTTAGATGGGGGCTTAGAGTGGGTTACTGGACTTTTAGTTGGGTTTACATTCGTTCTCAGGGATTTAAATGTGGTTTGGAAGAGTTTAGCGGGATTTTTAGGAGGCTTATTGGGATTTATATGTTGCAACGTTACAAAATGTTGATATTTAAAAAATCAGTCTGCAATGTATCCCATCAGATAAAGCATAAAAAGAAGTTTAATTTGACACCAAATCTACTTTCATATCTTCAGTATTAAGACAGTTATGGCCATTTTCATACTCGTAAATTAGCATATGTTTCCCATTGCCTTTCAATTGACTTAACTCTAAAGCTGTGATCTGGAAAAGTTAAAAGCCCATAACTTTCTTAAAAATTAAAACAACTCAATGAAATATTCAGTTTTTATAGATTGAAGCATTCTGAAACAAATATGAAACAATCTTACTTGGATGACCTGAAATTAAAGAATATAATTAGTTAGTTATCTAATTGTAGCTAATTACAAAATTCAATGAGTAGATCCAAACATCTATCCATTTCTTAAGAAAAGATAAACTTTTTTTAAATTGCCTAAGTGTCCAAATAACATTCACACAATAATCCACAATATAACATAATTTTTAAATCTCATGTTCATCAATTTCTGGGCCAAATGGTAGTAATTTAATGTTTGATTCCTGTAAATTGATGGCCATTTAAATCAACCAGCGAGTGAGTTTTAGTGGAATGCGGTGGATTGGAACGTTGCGGTTAGCGGTGAAGTCGGGAGGAAAAATACTGTTTGTTCATACATTTTTGGGACCCCATTTCGCAACATAAACATAATATTAAAGCCTCCCGAAAAAATAAATTTTAATATAAAAATAAACTATTTACCTTTTCTTCTCCCCTACGCAAAATCCTTTCCGTTGTCGGTGCTCACGGCTGAAGGTGATTTTTAAATTACTCTAGTTAATAAATAATTTAGAGTAATTTAAAAATACCTTCATTCATGAAACGTCGGAGCGATTTTTCTTTGCAAAGAAATCGCCCGACATTCATCGATTTTCCAGGTCTGTTGATAAACGGCACTTTAAGCCCGCCCCCTTCTGAAAGGCGCCAAAGTCGCGCACACGGGGAGCGGCAGAATTGCCGCGCTGCTCAAGGTAAGTTTTGCAACATACCTATTATATGGGGTTAGAGTTGATTTGGCGGTGTTTAGGGGTGTTTATGTGGGATTTAGAGGGATTTAGACGGGGTTTCGTGGGGTTAGGAGAGGTTCAGCTGTTTAGAGGGGGCTTGGAGGGATTTAGAGAGGGTTTCGAGTGGTTCTAATGGATGCAGAGAGGATTTAGTGGGTAGCGGGATTTAGAGGGTTTTGAGTGGTTTAGATGGGTTTGGAGGGGGTTACAGGGTTTTAGAGGGGTTTACAGTGGTTTTCAGAGGTTAAGAGGGGGTTTGGGGTTTGAGGGATTTATAGGACGTTCATAGGGTGTTTGGATGTGTTCAGATTTGATTTCGGGAGGTTTACATAGAAACTTAGAAATATGGAATATAGTTGCCGGAGTAGGCCATTCGCCCTTTGAGCCTGCACCGCCATTCAATACAATCATCCATCATCCAACTCATTATCCTGTACCTGACTTCTCTCCATATCCCCCGATCCCTTTAGTCACAAGGCCTACATCTAACACCCTCTTACATATAGCCAATGAACTGGCTTCAACTACCTACTGTGGCAGTGAATTCCAGAGACTCACCACTCTCTGTGTGAGAAATGTTCTCCTCATCCCCGTCCCAAAGGTATTTACCCTTATCCTTAGACTGCGACCCCCTTGTTCCGGACCTCCCCAACACCGGGAACAATTTTCCTGCATTTAGCCTTTTTAATCCCTTAAGAATTTTGTAAGTTTATGTAAGATCCCCCCCTCAGTCTTCCAAATTCTAGCGATTACAAGCCAAGTCTATCCAGTATTTCCTCGTATGAAAGTCCTGACATCCCAGGAATCAGTCTGGTGAACCTGCTCTGTACTATGGCAGGAATGTTTTTTTTTTCAGATTCGGAGACCAAAACTGTACGCAATACTCCAGGTGTGGTCTCACCAAAACCCTGTGCAACTGCAGTAGGAACTCCCAGCTCCTATACTCAAAATGCTTTCGCTATGAATGCTAACATTCCATTTGCTTTCTTCACTGCTTGCTGCATCTTCATGCCTACTTTCAATGATTGGTGTACCATTACACCCAGGTCACGTTGTATACCCCCTTTTCCTAATTTTCCACCATTCAGATAATAGTCAACCCTCCTGTTTTTGCCACCAAAGTGGATAACCTTACATTTATCCACATAATACGGCATCTGCCATGCATTTTCCCACTCATCCATCCTATCCAAGTCACCTTGCAGCCTCCTAGCATCTTCCTGACACCGAACACTACCCCCAGCTTAGTGTCATTCGCAAACTTGGAGATGTTGCATTCAATTCCCTCGTCCAAATCATTAATATATATTGTAAATAGCTGGGGTCCCAGCACTAAGCCTTGCGGTACCCCACTAATCACTGCCTGCCATTCTGAAAATGACCCGTTTATCCCTACATTTTGCTTCCTGTCTGCCGGCCAGTTCTCTATCCACATCAATACTGAACCCCAAATACCGTGTGCTTTAAGTTTTTATACTAATCTCTTGTGTGTGACCTTGTCGAAAGCCTTCTGAAAGTCTAGATATGGCACATCCAATGGTTCTCCCTTATCCACTCTGCCTGTTGCATCATCTAAAAATGCTATAAGATTCGGCAGTATGGGGTTTAGAGGGGTTTATACGAGGTTTAGATGAATTAGATGGGATTAGAAGTGTTTTAGAGGCGTTAGGGGGGTTGAAAGGGATTTAGAGGGGTTTAGGGGGGTTTGGGTGGTTTAGCGGGGTTTAGGTGTGTTTAGAGGGGATTATGGGTGTTTATGGGTGAATAGAGGGGCTTAGAGATGTTTAGGGTGGTTACAGGGATTTGAAGGGGGTTTAGAGGGGGTTAGAGGGAGGTTGAAAGGTTCTGAGGAGTTCAGACTGGGTTTAGTGGGTTTAGAGGGGTTTAGATGGGCTTAGAGGGGTTTAGAGGTGACTAGAGAGTGTTTAGAGCGGTTTAGATCGTTTATAATGGGTTTAGATGGGTTGGGACGAGTATAGAAGGGATTACTATTGTTCATAGGAAGTATAGAGGGTTTTAGAGGGGCTGTACAGGGGTTTAGAAACATAGAAACATAGAATATAGCTGCAGGTGTAGGACATTCGGCCCTTCGAGCCTGCAACGCCATTCAATATGATCATGGCTGATCATCCAGCTCAGTATCCTGTACCTGCCTCTCTTCATATCCCCTGATCCCTTTCGCCACAAGGGCCACATCTAACTCCCTCTTAAATATAGCCAATGAACTGGCTTCAACTACCTTCTGTGGCAGAGAATTCCAGAGACTCACCACTCTCTGTGTGAAAAATGTTTTCCTCATCTCGGTCCTAAATGAATTCTCCCTTATCCTCAGACTGTGACCCCTTGTGCTGGACCTCCCCTACATCGGGAACAATCTTCCCGCATTTAGTCTATCCAACCACGTAAGAATTGTGTAACTTTCTATAAGATGCCCCATCGGTCTTCTAAATGCTAGCCAAGTACAAACCAAGTCTATCCAGTCTTTCTTCATATGAAAGTCCTGACATCCCAGAAATCAGTCTGTTGAACCCTCTCTGTACCCCCTCTATGGTAAGAATGTCTTTCCTCAGATGTAGAGACTAAAACTGCACACAGGGGTTTCGAGGGGTTTAGGTGAGATTGGGGTTTAGAACCGTTTTCAGCGATTTCAGGGGGTTTAATGGGATTTACAGTGGTTTGGAGGAGGTTTAGAGTGAGTTAGAGTGGTTAGGTGGATTAAAAGGGGGATTCGAGTGGTTTAGAGGGTATTTAGAGGGGATTAGCGGGGTTTATGTGGTTTTAGAGCGGTCTTGGAGGGATTTTCGAGGGTGTTTAGTGAGGTTAATGGGGGTTTAGATAGAATTAGAGGCGACTTGCTGTTTTTGTGGTTTAGAGGGGTTTAGAGGGTGTTTAGAGAGGGTTTAGAAAGGGTTTATAGGGGGCTTTGAGGAATGTAGAGGGGATTTAGTGGAGTTAATAGTGGGTTTAGACGGGTTAGAGGGTTTGAATGGGTTTAGAGGGGTTTAGATATGTTTAGAGGGGTTTAGAATGGTTCAGGGGCGTTTATAGGGGGTGATGGGGGGCTTGAGTGTTTTGGATTAATTCGGAGGGGATTTATTGGGGTTTAGAGGGTTTTGGAGGGGTTTAGAGAGGATTAGATGTGGTATGGATAGGTTTAGTGACGTTTAGAGGGGATTAAAGGAGTTTTAGTGAGGTTTGGAGGGATTTAGAGGGACTTTTGGGAGGATACAGCTGCTTTATAACGGTTTTTAAGAATTCTGACGGTGTGTAGTGGGGTTTAGAGGGATTTAGAGCGGGTTTAGAGGGTGTTTAGATGGACTGATGTGATTTAGGCGGGTTTAGAGGGATTAGATTAGATTATAAGGTGTTTAGAGGCGTTTTGTGGGATATAGAGAGAGTTTCGTGGGGTTCAGAGCGGTTTAGAAGGGTTTTAGATTTTTTTTAAGTAGGGGGTTTAGAGGGGATTAGGGAGTGTTTTTAGTGTTTTTGAGAAATATAGAGGGGATTTAGTGGCGTTACTAGGGGGTTTAGACGGGTTTAGAGACGTTAAAGGAGCTTGGAAGGGTTTGAAGGAGTTTAGATGTGTTTAGTGGGGTTTATGGGGATAGAGTGGATTAGATGGGGTTTTGATGGGTTTTGAGGAATTCAGAGGGTGTTTAATCGGGTTTAGAGGGATTTTTCCGGGGTTTTGACGAACTCAGAGCGGGGTGGTGGGGTTTAGAGGGGTTTAACTGGGTTTAGAGGGGTTTAGATGTAGTTTAGAAAGGTTTGGGGGCGTTTCGAGGGACTTAGATGGGGTTTAGAGGGATTCAGATGGGTTTAGACAGGGTTTACAGGGGTTCTGAGGAATGTAGATGGGATTTACTGGTGTTTAGAGGGGTTTTGAGGGGTTCAGAGGGGTGTAGATGGGTTTAGAGCGGTTTAGAGGGAAGTAGATTTGTTTAGAGGGATTTCGTGGGGTTTATGGGGGATTAGCGGTTTAGAGGGGTTTACAGGGGATTTAAAGAGGGTTTACAGGGGTTAGAGGTGGTGTTGATGAGTTTAGAGGCGTTTAGAGGGCTTCGGAGGGGTTAGACGGGTTCAGAGGGGTTTAGATGGGTTTTCAGGATTATTGAGGGGTTTACAAGTGGTTCCGATATGCATGGATGTGTTTATTGGGGACATAGAGGTTTTTAGAAAGGCTTTAGATGGATTTAGAGGGGTTTTGGGGATGTTGGGGTTTAGAACTTTTGAGGGATTCAGATGGGGTTTAATGGGGTTCAGAGTGATTAAAAGGGGGTTTAGTGGAGTGAAGAGGGGTTTAGTGGGGGTTTGGGTATAGGGTGAATTATAGGGCGTTTATAGGGTTTTAGGTAGTTTTAGAGTTCATTTCGGGGGGATTAGAGGGGTTCATATGGGGTTTAGAGGAAATATTGTGTTAGAAGCGTTTTAGAGGCGTTAGAGGAATTTAGAGGTGTTTGGACGGGTTCATAGGGGTTTAGAGTGGGTTTAAAGGTTATTTAGAGGGCATTAGACGTGTTCAGATGGTGTTTAGATCGGTTTAGAGGGTGTTTAGTGTGGTTCAGAGGAATTTAGAATGTGTTTAGAGGGGTTTAGAGGGGGCTTGGATGGGTTTAGAGGGGTTTACTGGGCGTTTAGAGGGGTTTAGAAGGGTTTACAGTGTCTTTCAGGAATTTAGATGTGGTTTAGAGGGGATACAGAAGGGTGGTTTATGTGGGGTTTAATGGAGTAGATGGGGTTAGACAGGTTTTAGAGACGTTTAGAGGGATTTAGAAGGGGTTTAGTGGGGTAAAGAAGGGTTTAGGTCTTTAAAGGGGTTTATATGGGGTTTAGAGGCGGCTTAGAGGTATTTATAGAGGGTTTAGAGGGTTTTAGGGGGGTTGAGATGGGTTTAGATTGGTTTACTTGGCGTTTAGAATGTGTTTAGAGGGGTTTAGAGGGGGCTTGGGTGGGTTTAGAGTGGTTTACCGGGCGTTATAGGGGTTTAGAGGGGTTTAGAAGGGTTTACAGTGTTTTTCAGGAGTTTAGATGTGGTTTAGAGGGGGTACAGAAGGAGGATTATATGGGGATTACTGGATTAGATGGGGTTACACAGGTTTTAGAGACGTTTAGAGGGATTTAGAAGGGGTTTAGTGGGGTGAAGAGGGGTTTAGGTCTTTAGAGGGGTTTAGAGGGTTTATATGGGGTTTAGAGGCGGTTTAGAGGTATTTAGGGTTTAGAGGGGTTTAGGGGGTTGAGATTGGTTTAGATTGGTTTACTAGGCGTTTAGAATGTGTTTAGAGGAATCTAGAGGGGGCTTCGATGGGTGTCGAGTGCTTTACTGGGCGTTTCGAGGGGTTTAGAGGGGTGTTTTAGAAGGGTTTAGAGTGTTTTTCAGGAATTTAGATGTGGTTTAGAGGGGGTACAGAAAGAGGATTATATGGGGTTTAATGGATTAGGTGGGGTTAAACAGGTATTAGAGGCGTTTAGAGGGATTTAGAGGGGGTTTAGTGGGGAAAAGAGGGGTTTAGGTCTTTAGAGGGGTTTAGAGAATTTAGATGGGGTTTAGAGGCGGATTAGAGGTATTTAGAGAGGGTTTAGAAGGGTTTAGGGTGGTTCAGGTGGGTTTAGATTGGTTTACTTGGCGTTTGGAGTGGTTTAGATGAGTTTAGATGGGTTTACCGTGGTTTACAGGGGGTCTAGAGGGGGATTGGGATTTATAGGTCGTTCTTAGGGCTTTAGATGGTTTTAGACTTGATTTCGGGGGGTTTATATGGGGTTTAGAGGAATTAGATGGGGTAGAAGAGTTTTAGATGCGTTGGAGGGGTTTAGAGAGCTTTATAGTGGTTTAGGGGTGTTTAGATGTCGTTCGAGGGCTATTGCGGGGTTTATGAGTGTAGAGGGGTTTAGAGAGTTTTACTGTTGTTTGCAGGGATTTAAATGGAGTTTAGAGGAGGGAGATTAGTGGGTGTTAGAGGCGTTTAGAGGGATCTAGAGGGGTTTTGAGTGGTTTAGCATGGGTTTAGACGGGTTCTGACGAGTATAGAAGGGTTTAGAATTGTTCAAATGGGTTTTAGAGGGGATTTACAGGGGTTTAGAGGGGTTTAGGGGAGGGCGGGGTTTAGAACGGTTTGGTGGGATTCAGAGGGAGTATAATGGGATTTATAGGGATTTAAAATGGGTTCAGAGCGGTTTAGGTTGGTTTAGAGGTGGGTTTGGAGTGGTTGAAATAGTATTGGTTGGGTTTTAGATGGGTTTAGAGGGTGTTTAGAGGTATTCAGAGAGCTTTCGATGTGTTTAGATTTGCTTAGTGGGGGTGTAGAGGAGTTTAAAGGGGTTCAGATATGGTTTCGATGGGTTTAGACGCGTGTAGAGGGATTTAGATGGGCTTTAGGTGGCCTTAGTGCGATATAGAGAGCTTTACGGAAGGTTAGAGGTGATTTAGAACAGTTGGCAGGGATCCAGACGGGATTTAGTGCGGTTTAGAGGGATTTAGAGCGGGTTTACAGGGGCTTAGAATGGTTTAGAATGTTTTAGAGGGGGTTTAGAGTCGTTTATAGGGAATTTAAAGGGGATTACAAGGGTTTAGCCGGGGTTAAGAGGGTGTTTAGATGTGATTAGAGGGTGTTTAGAAAGGTTTAGAGGCGTTAGACTGGTTTAGAGAGGTTTGGATGTTTTTGAAGGGGGTTACCGGGCGTTTAGAGGGGTTTAAAGGTGTTTAGAGGGTTTACAGTGGTTTCCAGGGATTTAAAGGGGGTTTAGAAGGGTTAGAAAGGGGTTATGAGGGTTTTTGTTGTTCAGAGGGGGTTTAGTGGGGTTTAGAATAGGGGTTGAATGGGTTTATATGGGTTTGGAGGGATATAGAGTGGTTTAGACGTATTTATAGGGGGCATATCGGGTTTTAGAGGGGTTTTACAAGGATTGGAGGGATTTGGGAATCAGGGGGGGTTTAATTTGGTTTAGAGGAATTTAGAGCGGGTTTAGAACGGGTTTAGAGCGGGTTTAGATTGGTTACGAGGGTATTTAGAGGGTTTCGAGGGGTTTAGAGGGTATTAGAGGGATTTAGAAACGATTAGAGGGTGTTTAGAGGGGTTTAGAGCGCTTTATGTTGTTTAGATGTGCTTTAGAGGGGTATAGAATGGTCTTTGAGGGGTTTGGAGGGCGTATTTAGAGGGGTTTGGAGGGGTTTAGAAGGGTTTACAGTGGTTTCCGCTGGTTTAGAGGTGTTTTACAGGGGTTTGGAGTGCGTTGTAGCGGGTTTATAGGGGGTTTATATGGGTTGAAATTTGATTTAGGCCGGTTCTATGGGATTAGAAGGGGTTTAGAGGTATTTTGTGGGCTTTAGAGGGATTTTATTGGTGTTAAGGGGGGTTTAGAGCGATTTAGATGGGTTCAGTTTTAATACGGGGATTAGAGGGTGGTTTAGAGGGGATTAAATGGGGTTTGGAGGGATTAGATGGTGTTAGAAATGTTTACAGTTGTCTGCGGGGGGTATAGAGGGGGGTTTAGTTTAGAGGGATTTATGAGATGTTTACAGGGTTTAGATGGGTTTACAGTTTACGGGGGGGGATATATGGAGTTTAGAGGATTTTGATGAAGTTAGAAGTGTTTCAGAGACGTTTGAGGGTTTTTTAGGGGAGATTAGAACAATTTTGAGGGATTGAGAGTGGTTTCGTGGTCTTTAGTGGGCTTTAGATTGGCAGAGCGGGTTTAAAATGGTTTAGTGGGTTTCAGTGGGGTTTAGAGTGCATTTACAGGGGGTTTAGATGCTGTTTAGAGGGGGGTTTAAATGCTGTTTAGAGGAATTTATTGGAGGTTTATAGGGGTTTAGATGTGTTTAGACTTGATTTCTGGGGGATTAGAGGCGTTTATATAGGTTTTATAGGAATTAGATGGGGTTAGAAAGGTTTCAGTGGCGTTTTGAGGGATTTACAGGAGGTTTAGTGGGGGATTAAATTTGATTTCGGGTGGGGTTATATGAGGTTTAGGGGATTTAGATGGGGTTAGAAGTGTTTTAGAGGTGGTTAGAGTGCTTTGTAATGGTTTAGATGTATTTAGATGCGTTTAGAGGGGCTTTGGGGGGTTAGGGGTGTTTACTGTAGTTCACAGGGGTTAAAAGGGTGTTTAGAGAGGGTGGAAGGAGGTTGAAGTGTTTTGAAGAATTCAGAAGAGTTTGGTGGGGTTTAGACGGGTTTAGTGGGTGTTTAAATAGCTTGAGCGTGTTTTGGTTGTTCAGAGGTGGGTTAGAGTAGTTTCGAGGAGGTTTCGAATGGTTTACAGTCGTTTTGGGGGGTTCAGTGGGTTTAGAGGGGTTCAGTGGGTTTTCTGGGGGCTTATAGAGGGTTTAGATGGCTTTGGATTGGACTTAAGGGGTATAGAGCGGTTTGTATGGGGTTTGGATGGATTAGATGGGATTAGATGGGGATTAGGGGCGTTTTGTGGGATTTCGAGGGAGTTTAGTGGGGTTAAGAGGGGTTTAGAATGTTTATACGGGGTTTAGAGTGAGTGTAGAGGGGTTTAGAAGGGTTTACAGAGGGTTTATCGTTTTTTTTTAGGAAGGTACAGGGGAATGAGTGAGGTTAATAGGGGTACTACGGGTGTTGAGGGTTCATAGGGGGTTGGAGGGGTTTAGAAGTGTTTAGATATGTTTAGAAGGGTTTCCTTGGGTTTATGTGGGGTTATAGGGGTTTAGAGAGGGGTTTAGAATGGTTTAAAGGGTATTTAGGGCAGTATAGAGCGTAATTAGATCGGTTTAGATGGTGCTTAGAGTGTTTTAGAGTGATTTAAGTGGTATTCAGAGGGGCATAGAGGGGGTTAGAGGGGTTCAGAGGGGGCTTGGAGGGGTTTAGAGCGGTTTACTGGGCGTTAACATGGGTTTAGAGGGCCTTACAAGGGTTTACAGTTGTTTTAAGGGACTTAGATATGGTTTCGACCGGTATAGATGGGTTTATGTGAAGTTTATAGAGGTATATATGTGCTTAGAGTTGATTTAGACGTACTTAGCGGTGTTTATATGGGGTTTAGATGTATTCAGAGGGGGTTTAGTGGGGTTAAGAGGGGGTTATGAGTTTAGAAGGGGTTTAGACGGGTTTAGAAGGGCTTACAGTTTTTTTCAAGAGTTTAGAGGGGTTAGGGTTTAGAGGGACTTATAGGATGTTTATATGGGTTTAGATTGAGTTGATTTCCATATAACCATATAACAATTACAGCACGGAAACAGGCCTTCTCGGCCCTTCCAGTCCGTGCCGACCATTTATTTTCCCCTAGTCCCATCTACCTGCACTCAGACCCTCCATTCCCTTCCCATCGACATACCTATCCACTTTACTTTTAAATGTTAAAATCGATCCTGCCTCCACCACTTCTGCACGAAGATCATTCCACACAGCCACCACTCTCTGAGTAAAGACGTTCCCCCTCATGTTACCCGTAAACTTCTGTCTCTTAATTCTCATGTCATGCCCCCTTGTTTGAATCTTTCCTACCCTCAATGGGAACAGCTTATCCACGTCAACTCCGTCTATCCCTTTCATCATTTTAAAGACCTCAATCAAGTCCCCCCTTCTGCGCTCCAAAGAATTAATACCTAACTTGTTCAACCTTTCTCTGTAACTTACTTGCTGGAACCGAGGCAACATTCTAGTAAATCTCCTCTGTACTCTCTATTTTGTTGACATCCTTCCTATAATAAGGCGACCACAATTGTACACCATACTCTAGAATTGGTGTTACCAATGCCTTGTACAATTTTAGCATTACTCCAATATTCAATGCTCTGATTTATAAAGGCCAGCACACCAAAAGCTTTCTTTACCACCCTATCTACATGCGATTCCACCTTCAGGGAACGATGCACAGTTATTCCTAGATCCCTCTGTTCCAGAGCATTCCTCAATTACCTACCTTTTACCATGTACGTCCTATTTTGAATTGTCCTGCTAAGATGAAGCACCTCACACTTATCAGCATCTGCCATCTTTCAGCTATAACTCCATCTGCCGTATTTCAGCCCACTCCTCCAAATGGCCCAAATATCACTGTAGACTTTGAAAATCGACTTCATTATCCTCAGCACCCCCTATCTTATTATCATCCGCATACTTACTTATCCAATTTTCCACCCCATCATTGATGTACATGACAAACAACAATGGACCCAATACAGGTCCCTGAGGCACACCACCGGTCACCGTATTCCAACCTGACAAACAGCCATCCACCATTACTCTCTGACATCTCCCATTCAGCCACTGTTGAATCCATCTTGCCACTCCGCCATTAACACCCAAAGATTGAACCTTCTTAACCAACCTTCCATGGGGAACCTTGTCAAAGGCCTTACTGAAATCCATATAGACAACATCCACTGATTTACCCTCATCTATTTCCCGAGTAACCTCTTAAAACAATTCAAGGAGGTTTGTCCAACATGACCTTCCATGCACAAATCCATGTTAACTGTTCTTGATCAGACCCTGTTTATCCAGATACTTATATATATTATCTCTAAGTATCCTTTCCATTACTTTTCCCACGTCAAACTAACCGGTCTATAATTGCTAGGTTTATTCTTTGAACCCTTTTTAAACAATGGAACAACATGCGCAGTATGCCAATCCTCCGGCACTATTCCCGTTTCTAATGACATCTGAAATATTTATGTCATTGTCCCTGCTATTTCTACACTAACTCCCCTCAATGTCTTAGGGAATATCCTGTCTGGACCTGGAGACTTGTTCACTTTTATATTTTTCAAAAGTTTCAGTACTTCCTCCTCTTTGAATCTCATAGTTTCTATAGCTACTCTACTTTTTTCCCTTACCTCGCAGAGTTCAATATCCTTCTCCTTGGTGAATACCGAAGTAAAGAAATTGTTCAATATCTCCCCCATCTCTTTTGGATCTGCAGATAGCTGTTCATTCTGGCTCTCTAATGGATCAATTTTATCCATTTTTTCCAAAGTTTTGTGTTTAATTTAAAAAAAAAAATATATATATATATTTAATAGAGCAATTTGGGAGTAAGATGTCAGTGGAGATTGGTCCCGTGGTTTGCTCAGCCTGCAACATGTGGGAGATCAGGGATATGGTCGGTGTCCCTGATGACTACATTTGCAGGAAGTGTGTCCAGCTGCAGCTCCTGGCAGACCGCATGGAACGATTGGAGCTGCGGCTGGATTCATACTGGAGCATCCACGATGCAGAGAAAGTCGTGGACAGCACATACAGCGAGTTGGTCACGCCACAGGTAAAAGGTAAGAGGACAGAAAGGGAGCGGGTGGCCAATAGCCAGCAAAGCAGTAGGCAGACAGTGCAGGAGTCCCCTGCGGTCATCTCCCTACTCAACAGGTTTACCATTTTGGATACTGTTGAGGGAGATGGCTCATCAGGGGAATGCAGCAGCAGCCAAGTTCATGGCACCATGGGTGGCTCTGCAGCACATGATGGGGGAAAAAAGAGGGGAAGGGCTATTGTAATAGGGGATTCAATTGTCAGGGGAATAGATAGGCGTTTCTGCGGCCGCAAAAGAGACTCCAGGATGGTATGTTGCCTCCCTGGTGCAAAGGTCAGGGATGTTACTGAACGGCTGCAGAACATTCTGGAGGGGGAGGGTGAACAGCCAGTTGTCGTGGTGCATATTGGCACCAACGATATAGGGAAAAAAAGGGATGAGGTCCTACAAGGTGAATTTAGGGAGCTAGGAGATAGACTAAAAAGTAGGACTTCAAAGGTAATAATCTCTGGATTATTACCAGTACCACGGGCCAGTCAGAGTAGAAATAGGAGGATATTGCAAATGAACACGTGGCTTGAAAAATGGTGCAAGGGGGAGGGATTCAATTTTTTAGGGCACTGGAACCATTTCTGGGGGAGGTGGGACCAGTACAAACAGGACGGTCTGCACCTGGGCTGGAATGGAACCAATGTCCTTGGGGGAGTGTTTGCTAGTGCTGTCGGGGAGGATTTAAACTAATGTGGCAGGGGGATGGGTACAAGAGCAGAGAGGCAGGTGGGTGTAAAACGAGGGTGGAAGCAATAGGGAGCAAGGTGAAAAGTAAAAGTGGCAGGCAGACAAAACCAGGGCAAAAATCAAAAAGGGCCACTTCTCAACAAAATTGTATAAGGGGTAAGAGCGTAGTAAAAACAAGCCTGAAGGCCTTGTGTCTCAATGCAAGGAGTATTCGTAATAAGGTGGATGAGTTGAACGTGCAGATAGCTATTAATGAGTATGATATAGTTGGGATCACGGAGACATGGCTCCAGGGTGACCAAGGCTGGGAGCTGAACATCCAGGGATATTCAATATTCAGGAGGGATAGAGAGAAAGGAAAAGGAGGTGGGGTAGCGTTGCTGGTTAGAGAGGAGATTAACGCAATGGAAAGTAAGGACATTAGCTTGGAGCATGTGGAATCGGTATGGGTAGAGCTGCGAAACACTAAGGGGCAGAAAACGCTAGTGGGAGTTGTGTACAGGCCACCTAACAGTAGTAGTGAAGTTGGGGATGGTATCAAACAGGAAATTAGAAATGCGTGCAACAAAGGCAAAACAGTTATAATGGGTGACTTCAATCTACATATAGATTGGGTGAATCAAATTGGCAGGGGCGCTGAGGAAGAGGATTTTTTGGAAAGTATGAGGGATAGTTACCTAAATCAACATGTAGAGGAACCAACGAGAGAGCAGGCTATTTTAGACTGGGTATTGAGTAATGAGGAAGGGTTAGTTAGCAGTCTTATTGTGCGTGCCCCCTTGGGCAAGAGTGACCATAATATGGTCGAGTTCTTCATTAGGATGGAGAGTGACATTGTTAATTCAGAAACAATGGTTCTGAACTTAAGGAAAGGTAACTTTGAGGGTATGAGACGTGAATTGGCCAAGATTGACTGGCAATCAATTCTAAAAGGGTTGACGGTGGATACGCAATGGAAGACATTTAAAGACTGCATGGATGAACTACAAAAATTGTTCATCCCAATTTGGCAAAAGAATAGATCAGGGAAGGTAGTGCATCCGTGGATAACAAGGGAAATCAGGGATAGTATCAAAGCAAAGGATGATGCGTACAAAGTAGCCAGAAAAAGCCGCATACCAGAGGACTGGGAGAAATTCAGAGACCAGCAGAGAAGGACAAAGGGCTTGATTAGGAAAGGAAAAATAGATTATGAAAGAAAACTGGCAGGGAACATAAAAACTGACTGCAAAAGTTTTTATAGATATGTGAAGAGAAAGAGATTAGTTAAAACAAATGTAGGTCCTTTGCAGTCAGAAACAGGTGAGTTGATCATGGGGAACAAGGATATGGCGGACCAATTGAATAACTACTTTGGTTCCGTCTTCACTAAGGAAGACATAAATAATCTGCCGGAAATAGCAGGGGACCGAAGGTCAAAGGAGTACTTGAGTGAAATCCAGGTTAGTCGGGAAGTGGTGTTGGGTAAATTAAATGGATTAAAGGCCGATAAATCCCCAGGGCCAGATAGGCTGCATCCCAGAGTACTTAAGGAAGTAGCGCCGGAAATAGTGGATGCATTAGTGATAATCTTTCAAAACTCTTTAGATTCTGGAGTAGTTCCTGAGGATTGGCGGGTAGCAAACGTAACCCCTCTTTTTAAGAAGGGGGGGAGAGAGAAAACGGGGAATTACAGACCAGTTAGTCTAACATCGGTAGTGGGGAAACTGCTAGAGTCAGTTATTAAAGATGGGATAGCAGCACATTTGGAAAGTGGTGAAATCATTGGACAAAGTCAGCATGGATTTACGAAAGGTAAATCATGTCTGACGAATCTTGTGGAATTTTTCGAGGATGTAACTAGTAGCGTGGATGGGGGAGAACCAGTGGATGTGCTGTATCTGGACTTCCAGAAGGCTTTCGACAAGGTCCCACATAAGCGATTAGTATATAAACTTAAAGCATATGGCATTGGGGGTTCAGTATTGATGTGGATAGAGAACTGGCTGGCAAACAGGAAGCAAAGAGTAGGAGTTAACGGGTCGTTTTCACAATGGCAGGTAGTGACTAGTGGGGTACCGCAAGGCTCAGTGCTGGGACCCCAGCTATTTACAATATACATAAATGATCTGGATGAGGGAATTGAAGGCAATATCTCCAAGTTTGCGGATGACACTAAGCTGGGGGGCAGTGTTAGCTGTGAGGAGGATGCTAGGAGAATGCAATGTGACTTGGATAGGCTGGGTGAGTGGGCAAATGTTTGGCAGATGCAGTATAATGTGGATAAATGTGAGGTTATCCACTTTGGTGGCAAAAATAGGAAAACCGACTACTATCTAAATGGTGGCCGATTAGGAAAAGGGGAGATGCAGCGCGACCTGGGTGTCATGGTACACCAGTCATTGAAAGTAGGCATGCAGGTACAGCAGGCAGTGAAGAAAGCCAATGGTATGTTAGCTTTCATAGCAAAAGGATTTGAGTATAGGAGCAGGGAGGTTCTACTTCAGTTGTATAGGGTCTTGGTGAGGCCACACCTGGAGTATTGCGTACAGTTCTGGTCTCCAAATCTGAGGAAGGACATTATTGCCATAGAGGGAGTGCAGCGAAGGTTCACCAGACTGATTCCTGGGATGTCAGGACTGTCTTATGAACAAAGACTGCATAGACTCGGTTTATACTCTCTAGAATTTAGGAGATTGAGAGGGGATCTTATAGAAACTTACAAGATTCTTAAGGGGTTGGACAGGCTAGATGCAGGAAGATTGTTCCCGATGTTGGGGAGGTCCAGGACAAGGGGTCACAGCTTAAGGATAAGGGGGAAATCCTTTAGGACCGAGATGAGAAGGAATTTTTTCACACAGAGAGTGGTGTGTCTCTGGAACTCTCTGCCACAGAGGGTAGTTGAGGCCAGTTCATTGGCTATATTTAAGAGGGAGTTAGATGTGGCCCTTGTGGCTAAGGGGATCAGAGGGTATGGAGAGAAGGCAGGTACGGGATACTGAGTTGGATGATCAGCCATGATCATATTGAATGGCGGTGCAGGCTCGAAGGGCCGAATGGCCTACTCCTGCACCTAATTTCTATGTTTCTATGTTTCTATCCCTCGTTATCCTTTTGCTATTAATACAGCTCTAGAAACCCTTTCGATTTACTTTCATCAACCTCATATCTTCTTTTATCTTTTCTTATTTCTTTCTTAAGATACTTTTTACATTCCTTATACTCATCTAGCACCTCATTTACACCATGCCTCCTATAATCATTGTAGATATCTCTCTTTTTTTCGAACCAAGTGTCCAATTTCCCTTGTAAATCATGGCTCTTTCCGATTTTTACTATTTCTTTCAACCGAACAGGGATATAAAGATTCTGTATTCTTACAATTTCCCCTTTAAATGTTCTCCATTTCTCTTCGATGTCCTTCCCATAAAACAAAAACAAAACCAATTCACTCCTTTTAAATCATTACGTATTCCCTCAAAGTTAGCCTTTCTCCAATCAAAAATCTCAACCCTAGGTCCAGTTCTGACTCTCTCCATAATCATAGTGAAACTAATGGTATTGCGATGACTCGTCCCGAAGTCCTCACCAACGCATACCTCCGTCACCTGACCTGCATCATTTCCTAACAGGAGGTCGAGCACTGCCCCTACTCTGGTCGATACATCTATGTATTGCTGGAAAACAACTATCCGGCACACATTTAACGAACACCAAACCATCCAGCCCATTTAGAGAATGTGTTTCCCAGTCTATTTTTGGAAAATTGAAATCTCCCACAATCACTACCTTGTGCTTACTACTAATATCTGCTACCTCCTTACATATTAGCTCTTCCAATTCTCGCTCCCCATTTGGCGGTCTATAATACACCCCTAAAAGTGTTGCAACACCGTTCCCACTTCTCAGTTCCACCCAAATAGCCTCCCTAGAATAGCCATCCAATCTATCCAAAGCACTGCTGTAATATCTTCTCCGACAAGCTATGCAACCACTTCACCTCTGGTCCCTCCAATGCTATCACATCTGAAGCAACGAAATCCTGGAATATTTAGTTCCCAATCACATCCCTCTCGCAAACATGTTTCACTGATTGCCACAATTGCCACCATGTTTCACTGATTGCCACTAATTTCGGGGGGTTTGGAGTGGTTTATATGGGGTTTAGGGGAATTAGATGGGGATAGAAAGGTTTTAGATGCGTTGGATGGGTTTAGAGGTGTAAGAGGGGATTAGAGGGGTTTGGAGGTGGTTTAGATAGGATTAGACGTTGTTTGGAGGGTTTTGGAGGGTTTTAGAGTTGTTTAGGAGGGGTTAGAGGGATTTAGAGGGGGCTTCGAGGGGTCTAAAGGGGTTTACTGGGCGTTTAGGGAGGCTTAGAGGGGTTTAGAAGGATGTACAGTGGTATTCAGTGTGGTATATATGGATTAGTGGGGTATGAAGGGATTTATATGATGTTTATGGGGGGATTAGATGGGTTTAGACGGATTAGATAGCGTTAGAAGGGTTTTAGAGGCGTTTAGAGGGATTTAGCGTGGTTTTAGTGGGGTTAAGATTATGTGTGCTTGGAGGGGTTTAGATGGGTTTAGGGGTTTTAGATGGGATTAGAGGGGCTTACTAGGCGTTTAGAGTGGTTTGGAGGGATTTAGAAGTTTTAGTGGTTTCGTGGTTTCAGGGTTTTGGAGGGGGTTTGGGGTTAGAGGAATTTATAGGACGTTTATAGGGGTCTAGATATGTTTAGAGTTGATTTCCGGGGGGTTAGAGGGTTTATATGGGGTTAGAAGAATAAGATGCGATTAGGAGGGTTTTAGAGGGGGTTTGGGGGGATTTAGAGATGGTTCTGAGGGGTTCAGATAGTTGTAGAGGGGATTTAGTGGGTAGAGGGGTTTAGATGAGTTTGGAGGGTTTAGAGTGGTATAGGGGCGTTTAGAGGGGTTTAGAGGTGTTTAGAAGGGTTTACAGTGGTTTTCGGGGGTTCAGAGGGGGTTTGGGTTTAGAGGGATATATAGGACGTTTATAGGGGAGTTTGGATACGTTTAGAGTAGATTTCGGGAGTTTAGAGGGGTTTGTATGGGGTTTAGAGGAATTCGATGGAATTAGAAGGGCTTTAGAGGTGTTAGGGGGGTTGAAATGTGTTTAGTGGTGTTTAGAGGGGTTTGGAGTGATTTAGACGGGTTTATATTTGTTTCGAGGCGTTTAGAGGGGTTCAGTGGGGTTTAGAGAGGTTTACGGTGGATTACAGGGATTTAAAGGGGGTTTACAGTGGGTTAGAGGGGGGATGAGAGGTTTTGAGGAATTCAGAATTGGTTTAGGGGTTCAGAGGGGTTTAGACGGGCTTAGAGGCGTTGGGACGAGTATAGAACGGCTTAGAATTATTAGTAGGGGATACAGAATGATCCAAACGGGCTTTATAGGGGTTTAGGGGGGTTTAGGGGAGGTTGGGGTTTATAACGATTTTGTGGGATTCAGAGGGGATTTAATGTGGTTTAGGTCAGGTTTGGAGTGGGTTTATAGGGGGGTTTGAGGGGTGTAGAGGGGATTTATTGCGGATATTAGGAGGTTGAGACGGGTTTTGAGGGGTTTGGATGGGTTTAGAGGGGGATAGATATGTTTAGAGGGGTTTAGATGGGTTTAGGGGAGGGTTTATATAGGGTTAGAGGGGGTTTTGAGGGTTTTGGAGGAATTCAGATGGGTGTTTAGAGGGGTTTAGAGTGGTTTGGAGAAGGTTGGGTGTGGTTTGGATGGGTTTAGAGGCGTTTAGATGATTTAGAAGGTTTAAGGGAGATTTAGAGGGATTTAGAGGGGTTTCTGGGAGGTTAGAGGGGCTTTAGATCGATTTTTAGGGATTCAGATGGGATTTAGAGAGGGCTTCGAGGATGGGTTGATTTGATTTAGACGGGTTTAGAGGGATTATATTGGATTAGAAGGGGTTTAGAGGCATTTTGTTTGATGTAGAGGGACTTTAGTGGGGTTAAGATGGGTTTGGGGGTGTTATAGTGTTTATACGTCTATTGAGGGATGCAGAGCCGATTTAGTGGTGTTACGAGGGGGTTTAGACGGGTTTAGAGGGGTTATAGGGGTTTGGAGGGGTTTAGATGTGTTTAGAGTGGTTTAGAGGGGTTTCGAGAGGTTTGGAGGGGTTTCGAGAGGTTTGGAGGTGTTTAGAGAAGTTTACGATGGATTACAGGGATTTAAAGATGGTTTACAAGGGGTTAGAGGGGGGTTCCGACGTTTTGAGTAATTCCGAATGGGTTTAGGGGATTAGAGGGGTTTAGACGGGCTTAGAGGGATTTAGTGCCATCTAGAGGGGTTTATACGTGTTTAGAGGGGGGGCTAGAATGGGTTTAGACGGGTTGGGATGTGTATAGAATGGTTTAGCATTGTTTTACGGTGTATAGAAGGTTTTAGAGGGGCTGTATCGGGGTTTAGAGGCGTTTAGGGGAGGTTGAGGTATAGAACGCTTTTGTGGGATTCAGAGGGTGTTGTAGTTTTGTGGGTTTTGGAGGAATTCAGGTGGAGTTTAGAGGTGTCTGGAGAGGGTTGGATGTCGTTGGGATGTGATTTTATGGGGTTTACAGGTTGTAGAGGGGATTTAGTGGGGTTAACAGTGGGTTAGGCGGGTTTAGAGGGTTTAGATGGTTTAGAGGGGGGTTTGGATGGGTTTGGAGGAGGTTAGATATATTTAGAGGGGTTTAGGGTTTAGGGGGGTTATAGCGGTTTAGAGGGGGGTTTGAGGGCTTTTGGAGATGGCGGTTTAGAGGGTTTTAGAGGGGGTGGGGCGGGTTGGATGTCGTTTGGATGGGTTTAGAGGCGATTAGAGGGCATTAGAGGGGTTTAGGGAGGTTTGGAGGGATTTAGAGGGGTTCTGGGGAGGTTAGAACGGCTTTAGATCGATTTTTTGGGATTTAGATGGGATTTAGAGCGGGTTAAGAGGGTGTTTAGGTGGGTTGATTTTATTTAGGCGTGTTTAGAGGGATTAGATTGGATTAGAAGGGGTTTAGAGTTGTTTTGTTGGATGTAGAGTGAATTTAGTGGGGTTTAGATGGGTTTTAGTGTTTATAGGGTTTTCAGGGATGTGGAGGGAATTTAGTGGTGTTACTAGGGGGTTTAACCATATAACCATATAAACATACAACAGGTTTATAGGGGTTAGTGGGGATTTGAGGGGGTTAGATGTGTTTGGAGTGGTTTATG
Source organism: Raja brachyura (assembly GCA_963514005.1). Next base: position 738,001 of record OY740828.1, on the reverse strand, counting down.
GGGGTTTAGAGGGCTTTAGTGGGGTTTAGAGGGGGTTAGAGGGGGTTAAATGTGGTTTAGATGGGGTTAGAGGCGTTTAGAGTGATTTACGGGGGGTTTAGTTGGGTTTGGAGGGATATAGTGTGGTTTAGGGGAGGTTAGAGGCGCATTAGAACGGTTCTGAGGGATTGAGATGGGGCTTAGTGGGGTTTAGTGAGGTTTAGAGTGGTTTAGAGTGGTTTAAAAGGGTTTAGAGCGGTTTAGAGGGGTTTAGAGGTGTTTAAAGGGGGGTTAGTGGTGGTTTACATGGGTTTAGAGGCGTTGAGAGGGATTGAAAGGGGGTTTAGAGGTGTTTAGATGGGTTTGAAGGAGTATAGAGGTGTTTCGAAATGGTTCAGATGGGCCTAGGTGTGTTCATATGGGGTATATAAGATTTTAGAGGGATTTACAGGGGATTTGCAGGGATTCAGAGGGTGTTTAATGCGGTTTACATCAGGTTCAGAGTGAGTTTATAGGGTTTTTTTAGGGATGTAGAGGGGATTTATTGAGGTTAATAGGAGGTTGAGATAGGTTTTGAGGGGTTTTGATGGGTTTAGAGGGGGATATGTATGTTTAGTGGGGATTAGATGGGTTTAGGGGGGTTGAGAGGGGGTTAGAGGGGGGTTTGACGGTTTTGGAGGAATGCAGATGGGTGCTTAGAGGGGTTCAGAAGGGTTTGGAGAGGGGTGGATGTGGTTTGGATGGGTTTACATGCGTTTACAGGGATTTGGAGAGTTTTAGGGAGGTTTAGAGGGATTTAGCGGGGTTTCTGGGCGGTTAGAGGGGCTTTAGATCGATTTTTAGGGAATCAGATGGGATTTAGAGCGGGTTTCGAGGGCGTTTAGATGGATTAATTTGATTTAGACGGGTTTAGAGGGATTATATTGGATTAGAAGGGGTTTAGAGACGTTTTGTTAAATGTAGAGGGACTTTAGTGGGGTTAAGAGGGGTTTGCGGGGGGCTTAGCGTGTTTATATGGCTATTGAGGGATATAGAGAGGATTTATTGGCGTTACTAGGGGGGTTAAGAGAGGTTTAGTGGGGTTAGAGGGGTTTGGAGGGGTTTAGATGTGTTTGGAGGGGTTTAGATGTGGTTTAGAGGGGTTTAGAGCGGTGTCGAAGGGTTTAGAGAGTTTTACAGTGTATTACAGGGATTTAAAGAAGGTTTACAGGGGGTTAGACGGGGGTCAGAGGTTTTGAGGAATTCAGAATGGGTTTAGGTGTTTAGAGGGGTTTAGACGGGCTTAGTGGGATTTAGTGGCGTTTTGAGGGATCTAGAGGGGTTTATAGGTGTTTAAAGGGGGCTGAGAATGGGTTTAGATGGGTTGGGACGAGTATAGAATGGTTTAGAATTGTTTATTGGGGTAGAGAAGGTTTTAAAGGGCTTTATAGGGGTTTAGGTGAAGTTGGGGTTTAGAACGATTTTGTGGGATTCAGAGGGGGTTTAATGCGGTTTAGAGGGGTTTAGAGCAGGTTTAGAGAGGGTTTATATGGGGGTCTTGCCGGACCTAAAGGGGATTTATTGGGGTTAATAGGGGGGTTTAGACGGGTTTAGATGGTTTACGAGGGTTTTGATGGGTTTAGAGGGGGTTAGATACGTTTAGAGGGGTTTAGATGGGTTTAGGGGCTTTTACAGGGGGTTAGAGGGGAGTTTTGAGGGTTTTGGAGGAATTCAGATGGGTAATTGAGGGGTTTAGAGTGGTTTGGAGAAGGTTAAAATTGGTTTGGATGGGTTTAGGGGCGTTTATGGAGGTTAAGAGGGATTTAGAGGGGTTTCTGGGAGGTTAGAGGGGCTTTAGATCGATTTTTAGGGAATCAGATGGGATTTAGAGCGGGTTTCGAGGGTGTTTAGATGGGTTGATTTGATTTAGATGGGTTTAGAGGGATTATATTGGATTAGAAGGGGTTTAGAGGCGTTTTGTTGGATATAGAGGGACCTTAGTGGGGTTAAGAGGGGTTTGCCGGGGAAGAGAGTTTATACGGCAATTGAGGGATGCAGAGCGGATTTAGTAGTGTTATTTGGGGGTTTAGACGGGTTTAGAGGGGTTAGAGGAGTTTGGAGGGGGTTCGATGTGTTTAGAGTGGTGTAGAGGGGTTTCGAGAGGTTTGGAGGGGTTTAGAGAGATTGACGTTGGATTACAGGGATTTAAAGGGGGTTTACAGGGGGTTAGAGGGGGGTTCAGAGGTTTTGAGGAATTCAGAATGGGTTTAGTGGTTTAGAGGTGTTTAGACGGGCTTAGAGGGATTTAGTGGCGTTTAGAGGGATCTAGCGAGGGTATTTAGAGGGGGTTAGAATGGGTTTAGATGGGTTGGGACGTGTATAGAATGGTTTAGCATTGTTTATAGGGTGTATAGAAGGATTTAGAGGGGCTTTATAGGGGTTTAGAGGCGTTTAGGGGAGGTTGAGGTATAGAATTATTTTGCGGGATTCAGAGGGTGTTTTGTTTTGTGTGTTTTGGAGGAAATCGGGTGGGATTTATTGGTGTCTGGCGAGGGTTGTATGTGCTTTGTATGTGTTTTCAGGGGGTTTAGAGGGTGTAGAGGGGATTTAGTGGGGTTAATAGGGGGTAGGCATGTTTAGAGGGTTTAGATGGTTTAGAGGGGGTTTGGATGGGTTTGGAGGTGGTTCAATATGTTTAGAAAGGTTTGTGGTTTAGGGGGGTTAAAGCGGTTTACAGGGCGATATGAGGGTATTTGAAGATGGCGGTTTAGAGGGGTTTCGAGGGGGTGGAGCGGGCTGGATGTGGTTCGGATGGGTGTAGAGGCGATTAGAGGGCATTAGAGGGGTTTATGGAGGTTTAGGGGAATTTAGAGGGGTTTTGAGGAGGTTAGAGGGACTTTAGATCATTTTTTAGGGATTCAGATGGGATTTAGAGCGGATTTAGAGGGTGTTTAGATGGGTTGGTTTTATTTGGACGGGTTTAGAGGGATTAGATTGGATTAGAAAGGGTTTAGAGTTGTTTTGTTGGCTGTAGAGGGACTTTAGTGGAGTTTTGAGGGATTTTAGAGTGTTTGTGGGGTTGTGAGTAATGTGGAGGGAATTTAGTGGTGTTACTAGGGGGTTTAGCCATATAACCATATAAGCATATAACCGGTTTAGAGGGCCTAGTGGGGATTGGAGGGCGTTAGATGTGTTTAGAGGTGTTTATGGGGGTTTAGAGGGCTTTAGTGGGGTTTAGAGGGTTTTAGAAGGGGTTAAATGTGGCTTAGATGGGGCTAGAGGCGTTTAGAATGATTTACGGGGGGTTTAGTTGGGTGTGGAGGGATGTAATGGGGTATAGGGAGGTTAGAGGGGCTCTAGAACGGTTCTGAGGGATTCAGATGTGGGTTTAGTGGGGTTTAGTGAGGTTTAGAGTGGTTTAGATTGGTTTAGAGGGGTTTAGGGGGGTTAAAGGGAGGTTAGTGGTTGTTTACATGGGTTTCGAGGCGTTGAGAGGGATTGCAAGGGGGTTTAAAGGGGTTTAAAGGTGTTTAGATAGGTTTGGAGGAGTATAGAGGGGTTTCGAAATGGTCAGATGGGCCTAGGTGTGTTCATATTGGGTATGTAAGGTTTTAGAGGGGCTTTACAGGGGTTTAGAGGGGTTTAGGGAGGTTGCGTTTGAAACAGTTTTAAAGGATTCGGACGGTGTTTAATGGGGTTTAGATCAGGTTTAGAGTGCGTTTATAGGGGGTTTTGAGGGATGTAGAGGGGATTTATTGGGGTTAATAGGAGGTTGAGACGTGTTCTGAGGGGTTTGGATGGATTCAGAGGGTGTTTAATGGGGTTTAGAGGAATTTAGAGGGTCTTTCGAGTGGTTTAGAATGTATTTAGAGAAGAGTAGAGGCATTTAGAGAGTTTTAGAGGAATTAAATGGGTTTAGAGTGTGTTTAGAGGGGTTTAGGTTATAGATTTGTTTAGAGGTAGTTTAGAGGGGATTAGAGGGGGCTTGGTGGGGTTCAGATGGGTTTAGGGGGCGCTTGGAAGGTTTAGAGGAGTTTTGAAACCCCTGGTTTTCAGGGGTTTCGAGGGGGCTTAGATGGATTTATCGGGGATTTATAGGGGGGCTTATTGGGGGAGTAGATGGGCATAGCTTTGTTTCAAATTGGTTTAGAAGCGTTTATAAGGGGTTTACAGGGGTTTTAAATTAATTTAGAATGGGTTTCCATTGGTCTGGTGGAGTATAGAGTGGTTTAAAAGTTATAGGGAGTATAGAGGGGCTTTACAGGAGATTAGAGGGCTTTAGGGGAGGTTGGGGTTTAGAACGGTTTTAAGGGATTTAGAGGGAATTTTTTGGGGTTGAGAGGGATTTGGAGCGGGTTTAGAGAGGGTTTAGAGGGGGTTGTGAGTGGTTTAGTGGTTATTTAGAGGGGAATACACGGGACTTAGCGGGTTTTAGAGGGTTTTAAATGGGATTAGAGGGGTTTTAGTGGCGATTAGAGGTATTTAGAGGTGTTTAGTGAGGTTAAGAGGTATTTAGGTGTTTAGAGGGGGGTTTAAAGGGTTTATAGGGGCTTTAAAGGGGGTTTGGAGGCATTTAGAAAGTGTTCAGGGGGGTTCCGATGGATGTAGAATGGATTTAGTGGGTAAAGAGTTTTCGAGGGGTTTACAGGGCTTTAGAGCGGTTTGGAGGAGTTTAGAGGTTTTTTGTAATGTTTTGATGTGTTTGAGGGTGTTTAGATTCGTTTAGGGAGGTTTGGAGGTGTTTGTAGGGTGTTTACTGGCAGTTTAGAGGGGTTTAGATTATTCTTCAGGAATTTAGATGTGGTTTAGAGGGGAATAGATGGATTTATATGTGGTTTATAGGGTGTTAAGAAGGGTTTGGAGGGATTCGATGCGGTTGAATATGTTTTAGAGGGGTTTAAAGGGATTTAGAGGGGTTTATATGTGTTGGGAGGCGTTTGGAGTGGTTTAGCGGTGCTTAGAGTGGTTTACGGGGCGTTTGGAAGGGTTTAGAGCGGTTTAAAGAGAAACATAGAAACATAGAAAAATAGGTGCAGGAGTAGGCCATTCGGCCCTTTGAGCCTGCACCGCCATTCAATGTGATCATGGCTGATCGTCCAACTCAGTATCCCGTACCTGTCTTTTCTCCATACCCCCTGATCCCTTTAGCCACAAGTGCCACATCTAACGCCCTCTTAAATATGGCCAATGAACTGGCCTAAACTACCTTCTGTGGCAGAGAATTCCAGAGACTCACCACTCTCTGTGGAAAGAATGTTTTCCTCGTCTCGGTCCTAAAGGATTTCCCCCTTATCCTTAAGCTGTGACCCCTTCTCTGGACTCCCCCAACATCGGGAACAATCTTCCAGCATCTAGCTTGTCCAACCCCTTAAGAATGTTGTAAGTTTCTATAAGATCCCCCCTCAATCTTCTAAATTGCAGCGAGTACAAGCCGAGTCTATCCAATCTTTCCTCATATGAAAGTCCTGACATCCCAGGAATCAGTCTGGTGAATCTTCTCTCTACCCCCTCTATGGCAAGGATGTCTTTCCTCAGATTTGGAGACCAAAACTGTACGCAATACTCCAGGTGTGGCCTCACCAAAACCCTGTACAACTGGAGTAGAACCTCCCTGCTCCTATACTCAAATCCTTTCGCTATGAATGCTAACATACTATTTGCTTTCTTCACTGCCTGCTGCACCTGCGTGCCTACTTTCAATGACTGGTGTACCATGACACCCAGGTCTCGTAGCATCTCCTCTCTTCCTAATCTGCCACCATTCAGATAATAGTCTACCCTCATGTTTTTGCCATCAAAGTGGATAACCTCACATTTACCCACGTTATACTGCATCTGCCATGCATCTCACCATTCACTCAGCCTATCCAAATCACCCTGTAGCCTCCAAGCATCCTCCTTACACCTAACTATACCTCCCAGGTTGGTGTCATCTGCATATTTGGAGATGTTGCATTGAATTCCCTCGTTCAAGTCATTAATATATATTGTAAGTAGCTGGGGTCCCAGCACTGAGCCTTGCGGGACCCCACTAGTCACTGCCTGCCATTCTGAAAATGACCCGTTTACTCCTACCCTTTGCTTCCTGTCTGCCGGCCAGTTCTCTATCTACATCAATACTGAACCCCCAATACCGTGTGCTTCAAGCTCGTATGGTAATCTCTGATGCGGGATCTTGTCGAAAGCCTTCCGGAAGTCCAGATATAACACATCCACTGGTTCTCCCTTATCCACTCTACTAGTTACATCCTCGAAAAATTCTATCAGATTTGTCAGACATGATTTACCTTTCGTAAATCCATGCTGACTTTGGCCAATGATTTCACCACTTTCCAAATGCGCTACTATCCCATCTTTAATAACTGACTCTAGCAGTTTCCCCACTACCGATGTTAGACTAAATGGTCTTTAATTCCCCGCTTTCTCTCTCCCTCCTTTTTTAAAAAGTGGGGTTGCATTGGCTATCCTCCATCCTCAGGAACTACTCCAGAATCTAAGGAATTTTGAAAAAATATCACTAATGCATCCACTATTTCTGTGGCTACCTACTTGAGTACTCTGGAATGGGTTTAGAATGGTTTAAAGTGGTTTTCGGGGGCTTTAGAGGGGGTTTGGGTTTAGAGGGATTTATAGGACGTTTTTAGGGGATTTCGATGGTTTTAGAGTTGATTCCGGTGTGTTCATATAGGGTTTAGAGGGACTACATGGGGTTAGGTGCGTCTTGGAGGTATTAGAGGGTTTAGAGATGTTTTGAGTGGTTTGGAGGGGGTTAGATGTGTTTAGAGGGGTTTTGTGGGGTTTAGGGGGGTTTAGAGAGGTTTACGGTGGTTTACAGGGATTTGAAGGGGGTTTAGAGGGGGTTAGAGGGAGGTTGAGATGTTTTGAGGAATTCAGAGGGAGTTTAGTGGGGTTTACATGGAGTTTGGTGGGGTTTAGAGCCGTGTATATATGGTTTAGTTGGGTTGAGAGGCGTTTAGAATGATCTATGGGAGTTTAGAGAGGGGTTATCGGTATTTAGAATGAGTTAAGATGGGTTGGGACGAGTATAGAAAGGTTTAGAATTGTTGAAAGGGGGGATAGAAGGTTTTAGAGGGGCTTTACAGGAGATTAGAGGGGTTTAGGGGAGGGGTTTGAGAACGGTTTTGAGGGATTCGGAGGATATTCGATGGGTTTCAGAGGGATTTAGAGCAGGGTTTCGGCTGTTTAGAGAGTTTATATGGCTTTAGAGGTTGTTTAGAGTGGTATAGAGGGTATTTAGAGGGGGTTATAGAGGGTTTGGAGGGTTTTACAGGGGTTTAGATGGGTTTAGAGGGTGACAGGTTGAGAGAGGTTTTGAGTTGTTTGGAGGTGGGTTAGAGATTTCGAGGGAGGGATTTAGTTGTGTTAAGAGGGGTTTAGATGGGTTTAGAGGGGGTTTAGTGGTTATGGGGGTTCCGAGTGGGTTTCGAGGGGGTATAGAGAGTGTTTATATGGCTGTTTAAGGGATGTAGATGGTATTTAATGGGGGTTCGTAGGGGGTTTAGACGGGTTCAGGCTGGTTTCGAGGAGTTAGGATGGGTTTAGAGGTATTGTCATATATTTAGAGCGTTATTGCGGGGCTTAGGGGGGTTTATAGGGGGTTAGAGGGGGTTTGGAGGGTTCTTGGGCAATTCAGAGGGAGTTTAGTGGAGTTTAGAGGGGTTTAGAGGGGTTTATATAGGGTTAGATTCGACTTCGATGGGTTTGGAGGCGTTGAGAGTGAAAGAAGGGTTTTAGGTGTGTAGAGGGATTTAGATGGGCATAGGGGAGGTTAGAGGTGCTTTAGAACTGTTTTTGTTATTTCAGCTGGGGGTTTAGTGGGGTTTAGAGGGGTTTAGGATGGTTTAGAGGATTTTAGAGTGGGTTTAGATTTGTTTATATTGTATTTAGAGATGATTAAAGGGGTTTAGCGAGGGTTTAGATGGTGTTTAGGTGTGTTTGGAGCATGTTTAGAGGGGGTTTAGAGGGTGTGTAGGGGTTTTAGAGCGGTTTAGAGGTTGGAAGGGGTTTAGATGTGTTCCAAGGGGTTTCCGGGCGTTTAGAGGGGTTTAGAGGTTTTTGGAAGGGTTTAACGTGGTTTTCTGGGATTTACAAGGGGTTTAGAGGGGATTAGAGGGGGTTCTAAGGAATTTTGAGGGGGTTTAGTAGGGTTTAGAATGGCTTTAGAATGACTTTAGACGGGTTTGGAGAAGCAGGGAGGGGTTTAGACGTGTTTATAGGGGGTATAGAGGTTTTTAGAAGGGCTTTACAGGGGTTTAGAGGAGTTTTGGGGATGTTGGGGTTTAGAACTGTTTTGGGGGAATCAGGGGGTTTAATGGGGGTTAGTGTCATTTAGAGCGGGTTTAGAGCGGGTTTAGATTGGTTAAGAGGCTATTTAGATGGTATTAGATGGGTTTGGAGTGTATTAGAGGGGTTTAGATGGGGTTAGATGGTGTTTAGAGTAGTTTACAGTGCTTTATGTTGTTTAGGGGTTTGGAGTCGTTTTGTGGGATTTAGATGGTGTTTAGTGGGGTTAAGAGGGGTTTAGAGCGGTTTAGAGGGGGTTAGTGTTTATAGCGAGTGTAGAGGGGGTTTAGAGGGGTTTAAACGGGAGAGGGATTAGATGGGGTTAGAAGTGGTTACAGTAGTTTTCAGGGGTTTAGAGGTGGTGTGGGTTCAGAGGGATTCATAGGACGTTTATAGGGGGTTTAGATGGGTTTACAGTTGATTTGGGGGGTGTAGAGGGGTTTAAAGGGGGTTTAGAGGATTTAGATGGGGTTAGAAGGGTTTCAGAGCCGTTAGAGGGGTTTAGAGGTGCTTGGATGGGGTTTACATGGGTTTGGAATCGTTTAGAGGTGTTTAGAGGGGTTAGTTTAGAGGTGTTTAGTTTGGAGGGGTTATGAGGTGTTTAGGGGTTTTAGAGGGGTTCAGAGATGTTTACATGGATTTAAAGGGTTTGAGAGGGGGATAGGGGGGGTTGAGGGGTTTCAGGTGGTTTAGATAGGTTTAGAAGCGTTTAGAGGGATCTAGAGGGGTGTTAGAGGGGTTTATAATGGTGTTAGATGGGTTGGGACGAGTATAGAAGGGTTGCGTATTCTTTCTAGCGAGTATAGAGGGTTTTAGAGGGGCTTTGCAGGGGTTTAGAGGGGTTTAAGTGAGGTGAGGGTTTAGAACGTTTGTGAGGGATTCAGAGGGGGTTAATGGGGTGTAGAGGGATTTAGAGCAGGATTAGAGAGTTTAGAGGGCTTTAGAGGGGGCCTAGCGTGGTTTAGAGGGATGTTAGAGGGGATTAGAAGGGTTTAGAGGATTTTAGAGTGGCTTAGATGGGACTGGATTGTATTTAGAGGGGTGTAGAGCGTTTTAGATTTATTTAGATGTGGTTTCGAGGTTTAGAGAGGGGTTGGAGGGATTTAGATGGAGTTTAAAGGGGCTAAGAAGGGTTTAGAGGGGTTTAGTTTTTAATGTTTATAGGGGGTTTAGAGGGGTCTAGAGGGTGTTTGAGAAGGTTTATAGGGTGTTTATAGGGGGTTTGAGGAATGTAGCGGGGATATAGTAGGGTTAACAGGGGTTTAGAGGGGTTTACTGGGCGTTTAGAGGGGTTTAGATGTAAGGGCTTTAGAGGTGTTTACATGGGGTTTAGAGGCATTAGATGGCGTTGGAACGGTTTTAGATGCGTTTATAGGGGGTTTTTGGGGTTAATAGTGGTTTAGGGGTGTTTAGGGGTTTGGAGGGCTTCAGAGGGGTTATGAGTGATGTAGATGGTATTTAATGAGGTAGAGGGGTTTAGAGGGTTTTAGACGGGTTTTGGGGAGTTTAGAGGTGTTTAGAGAGGTTTACGGTGGTTTACAGGGGTTTAAAGAGGGTGTAGAGGGGGATTAGAGGGAGCTTTGATCAATTCAGAGGGGTTAGTGGGGTTGAGAGGGGTTTAGACGGGTTTGGAGGGCTTTATAAGGGGTTTAGAGTGGTTTAAAGTGTATTTGGAGGGGATTAGATAGGGTTTCATGGGGGTTTAGAGGTAGTTTAGAGGGAGTGTGTTTAGAGGGTTTTACAGTTGTTTAGAGAAGGGTTTGAGGGGGTTTTGAGGGGGTCTAGAGGGTGTTTAGAGAGGGTTTATAGGGTGCTTGTAGGGGGGTTTGAGGGATGTAGCGGGGATTTAGTGGGGTTAACAGGGGATTTAGAGGGATTTAGAGATTTGAGAGGGGTTTCGATGGGTTTATAGGCGTTTAGATATGTTTATAGGGGTAGAGATGGATTTAGGGGGGTTTATATGGGGTTAGAGGGGATTCTGAGAGTCTTTGAGGAATGTATTGGGAATTGTACGGGCTTGGAGGGTATTAGAGTGTTTTTAAAGGAGTTTAGAGTTGTTTTAGAGGTGGTTTTGAGGGGTTTAGAGGGGGCTTGGAGGAGTTTGAAGGGGTTAGTGGGCGTTTAGAGGGGATTAGAGGGGTTTAGAAGGGTTTTCGGGGATGTAGAGGGGGTTTAGAGGGATTTAGCGGGATTTGTAGCGGGTTTATAGGGGGTTTAGTTGGGTTTAGATTTGATTTAGGGGGGTTTAGAGGGGTTTAGCGGGACTGGATGCAATTAGAAGAAGTTTAGAGGCGTTTTGTGGGATTTAGAGGGAGTTTGTGGGATTTGGAGGGTTTAGAGGGGGTTTTTAGAGGTATTGAGGGATTCAGAGGGGCTTATAGTTGCTTTAGAGGGGGGTAGTTGCTTTAGAGGGGTTGAGATGGGTTTATATGGGTTTAGAGGTTGTTTAGAGGGGTTCCGACGTGTGTAACAAGGTTTGCAGTGCTTTCCGGTGGTTTGGAGGGGGATTGGAGGGATTTAGAGGGGTTTAAGGGAGGTTAGATGGGGAGCTTTAAGGCAGGTTTGAGGGATTCAGAGGGGGTTTAGTGGGGTTTAGAGGGGTTTAGACTGGCCTACACGGGTTTAGAGATAGTTTATACGGGTTTAGATGTGTTTAGATGTATTTAGAGGGGTTTAAAGGGGTTTAGAATGGGTATAGGATGGGTTAAATGGGTTTATAGGAGTATAGAGGGGTTTGGGTGTTTATAGGGGGGTATAGAGGATTTTAGAGGGGGTTTTGAGGGGTTTATGGGAGGGTGGGGTTTAGAACGGTTTTGATGGAATTAGAGGGGGTCTCATGGGGATTAGAGGGATTTAGACCATGTTTAAAACATGTTTAGAGAGGGTTTATAGGGTGTTTATAGGGGCATTTAGTGGGGATTAGACGTGTTTGTAGTGTATTGGAGGGGTTTAGATGCGTTTGAAGGGATTTTAAAGGGGTGTTGAATTTTACAGGTGGTTTAGAGGGGTTTAGAGAGGCTTGGGGGGTTTGGAGGTGTTTAGCGGGATTTATAGCGGGTTTATAAGGGGTTTAGATGGGGTTAGTTGTGATTTAGGCGGGTTTAGGGGAGTTTGCATGGGGTTTAGCGGGATTGGATTAGATGCGATTTAGAGGCGTTTTGTGGGATTTAGAGGGAGTTGAGTGGGGTTTAGAGCGGTTCACAGCGGTTCAGAGAGGGTTATCGTTTTTAAAGGGGGTTAGAGGGGGTTTAGAGAGGGTTTATAGGGGTTTTCAGGGATGTGGAGGGGATTTATTGGGGTTACTATGGGTTTAGACGGGTTTAGAGGACTAGAGTAGTTTAGATGTGTTTAGGGGGGTTTAGAGGTGTAGAGGGGTTTACAGGGGTTCATATGGGGTTTGGAGGGGTTTAGAGGGGGTTTTGATGGGTTTTGGATTCAGAGGGGAATTATTGGGGTTTACCGTGGTTTAGACGGGTTTAGATGCGTTTAGAGAGATTTAGATGGTGCTTCCATGGATTTAGAGGGGTTTAGAGGAGGTGAGGGGAAGTTAAAGGGGCTTTTGAACGGTTTTGATGAATTTAGAGGGGGTTTAGAGCGGTTTCGAGGGCTTTAGAGCGGGTTTAGAGGGGTTTGGATGGTTTTACATTGAGTTTAGAGTGGTTTAAAGGGCATTTAGTGGGGATTAGAGGAGTTTATATGGGTTTAGAGGTGGTTTAGAGGGGTTTAGAGGGTGTTTAGAGTTATTTAGCTGTGGTTTAAGGGGGTTTAGAGGTGGCTTGGAGGGGTTTAGAGGGTGTTTAGATTTATTTAGGTGTGGTTTAGGGGGATTTAGAGGTGGCTTGGAGGGGTTTAGACGGGTGTGGGGGTGTTTAGAGTGGTTTAGAGGAGTTTAGAAAGGTTTGCAGTGGTTTTCAGTGGTTTGGGGGGGTGTTGGAGGGATTTGGAGGGGTGTAGGGGAGTTTCGAGGGATTTTAGAACGGTTTGAGGCATTTAGAGAGGGTTTAGTGCAGTTTGAAGGGGTTTAGATGGTTTAGGAGCGTTTAGGGGGATTTAGAGGGGTTTAGAAGGGGTGAGAGGGGTTTAGGGGAGGTTAGAGGGGCTTTAGAGCGGTTTTGAGGGATTCTGAATAGGTTTCGTGGTTTAGAGGGATTCGGACCGGATTTAGATCGGTTTTAGAGGGGTTTAGGGGTTTTTTTTGTAGGGGTTTAAAGTGGTTTAAAATGGTTTTCAGATGCGGTTAGAGTGGGATTAGAGGTGGTTTGGACGGGTTTAGAGGGATTTATAGGAGGTTTTTAGGGTGTTTAGATAGGTGTATATGGGTTTAGAGGTTGTTTAGAGGGATTTGGAGGGTGTTTATAGGTGTTTAGTGGGTATTGAATGTAGCCTGGAGGGATTTAGATGGGTGTACGGGTGTTTGGGGGGTTTAGAGGGGTTGAGATGGATTCATTTTGGGTTTATAGGGGGTTTACATGGGTTTAGATTTGATTTAGGGGGTTTAGAGGGGTTTGTATGGGGTTTAGGGGGATTAGATAGGATTAGAAAGTCTGTGGAGGCGTTTTGTGGCACATAAGGAGTTTAGTGCGGTTATGAAAGGTTTAGAGGGGTTTTGAGGGCTTTTAGAGTGTTTATAGGGGGTTTAGAAGGGCTTTCGAGGGGGTTTAGGGAAGATTTAGAAAGGGTTTATAGGGGGGTTTGAGAGATGTAGTGGGAATTTAGTGGGGTTAATAGGGGTTTAGACGGGTTTAGAGGGTCTTGGATGGGTTTCGGGGTTTTAGATACCTTTTGAGGGGTTTAGATGGGATTACCGGGGGTTTATTGGGGGTTAGAAGGGGTTATAAGGGGTGTTGAGGAATTCAGAGGGGGTTTAGTGGGGTTTAGAGCAGTTTAGATGTGGTTAGGATAGGTTTAGAGGCGGTCAGAGGGAATGAGAAGGTTTTTACATGGGTATAGGAGCGTTTAGGTGAGGTTAGACGGGATTTGGAACGTATTTCAGGGATTCAGATGGGGTTTAGTGGGGTTTAGATGGATTTAGAGCGTGTTTAGAGTGGTTTAGCAGGGTTTAGAGGGGGTTTAGAGTTATTTAAATGGTATTTAGAGGGGATTGGATGGGGTTAGCGGGGGTTTAGAGAGTGTTCAGATGGGTTTAGAGGATTTTAGAGGGGTTTACAGGGTTTTGAGTTGTTTTGATGGGCTTACTGGGCGTTTAGAGGGATTTAAAGGGTTTTAAGGTGTTTTGATGGGTTAGAAACATAGAAACATAGAAAATAGGTGCAGGAGTAGGCCATTCGGCCCTTCGAGCCTGCACCGCCATTCAATGTGATCATGGCTGATCATCCAACTCAGTATCCCGTACCTGCCTTCTCTCCATACCCCCTGATCCCTTTAGCCACAAGTGCCACATCTAACGCCCTCTTAAATATAGCCAATGAACTGGCCTCAACTACCTTCTGTGGCAGAGAATTCCAGAGACTCACCACTCTCTGTGTAAAAAATGTTTTCCTCATTTCGGTCCTAAAGGAATTCCCCCTTATCCTTAGACTGTGACCCCTTGTTCTGGACTCCCCCAACATCGGGAACAATCTTCCAGCATCTAGCTTGTCCAACCCCTTAAGAATTTTGTAGGTTTCTATAAGATCCCCCCTCAATCTTCTAAATTCCATCGAGTACAAACCGAGTCTATCCAATCTTTCCTCATATGAAAGCCCTGACATCCCAGGAATCAGTCTGGTGAATCTTCTCTGTACCCCCTCTATGGCAAGGATGTCTTTCCTCAGATTTGGAGACCAAAACTGTACGCAGTACTCCAGGTGTGGCCTCACCAAAACCCTGTACAACTGCAGTAGAACCTCCCTGCTCCTATACTCAAATCCTTTCGCTATGAAAGGCTAGAGAGGCTTTGAAGGGGTTTAGATGTAATTTAAGGGCTTTAGAGGTGTTTACATGGGGTTTATAGGGATTAGATGGGGTTGGAACGGTTTTAGAGGCGTTTACAGGGGCTTTTGGTGGTTAAGAGGGGGGTTAGAGCTGTTTCGGGGGTTTGGGGGGTTTAGAGGGGTTCTGAGTGTTGTATATGGTATTTAATGGTGTAGAGGGGTTTAGAGGGGTTTAGGGAAGTTTAGAGGTGTTTAGAGAGGTTTACGGTGGTTTACAGGGGTTTAAAAAGTGTTTAGACGGGGCGTTAGAGGGGGGCTTTGATACATTCAGAGGGATTTAATGGGGTTGAGGGGGGTTTAGACGGGTTTAGAGGGTTTTATAAGAGGATTAGAGTGCTTTAAAGGGTATTTAGAGGGGATTGGATAGGGTTTCATGGAGGTTTAGAGGGGGTTTAGAGGATGTTTAGAGGGTTTTAGAGTTGTTTTGAGGGGGGTTTCAGGGAGTTTTGAGGGGTTTAGAGGGGTTTAATGGGCGTTTCGACAGGTTTAGTGGGGTTTAGAAAAGTTTACAGTGGGTTTCAGGGATTTAGAGTTGGTTTAGAGTGGTCCAGAGGGATTTGTTGGAAGTGTATAGGGATTTAGATGGGTTTAGAGTTTAGTTAGGGGTGTTTAGATGGTTTTAAATGGGGTTGAGAAGATGGTGTTAGAAGAGTTTAGGGAAGATTAGAGTGATTTCGAGGGGGTTCAGTGAGGTTTAGAGAGCGTTTAGAGGGGCTCTGAGGGATGTTAAGGGGATTTAGTGGGGTTTCGAGGGCGTTAGAGTCGTTTAGATGGGTTTAGGGAGGTTTAGATGTGTTTAGAGGGGATTAGAGGGGTATAGATATTTTTAGAGGGGTTTACTGGGCGTTTAGAGCGGTTTAGAGGGGTTTACAGTGGTTTTTAGCAGTTTAGAGGGGGTTTGGATTTAGAGGGATTTATAGGAGGTTTATGTGGGTTTAGATGGGTTTATAGTTGAGGGGTTTAGAGGTGTTTAGTGCAGTTTAGAGGGGTTTAGATGTGTTTAGAGGGGTTTATGAGGGTTTAGAGGCGTTTAGAGAGGTTTACGGTGGATTACAGGGATTTAAAGTGGGTTTAGAGGGGGGTTAGAGGGGGTTTGGATTGGTTTTGTTGGTGGTGTAGAAGGGTTTATAGATGTTTAGAGGGATTAAAAGGGGGTTTATAGTGGTTTAGAATGGGTTTCGAATGCATTTAGATGTATTTGGAGGAGAATAGGGGGGATTAGAAGTGTTTATAGGGGTTATAGAGGGTTTTAGAGGGGCTTTAAAGGGGTTTAGAGGGGTTTACGGGAGTTTCGGGTTGAGAACGGTTTTCAGAGGGGGTTGAATGGGGTTTAGAGGGATTTGGAGCGGGATTAGAGTGGGTTTAGAGTGGGTTTAGAGTGGGTTTAGAGTGGGTTCGAGGGTGTTTAGTGTGGATCAGAGGGGTTTAGAGGCGTTTAGATAGGGGTTTATAGGGGTTTTGATGGGTTTAGATTTGATTTAGGCGGGTTTAAAGGGATATGTATGGGGCCTTGAGGGATTGGATGGGATTAGAATGGGTTTAGAGGCGTTTTCTGGGATTTAGAGGGTTTAATGGGGTTAGATTGTTTGTATGGGGTTCAGAGGGGGGTTAGAGAGGGTTTATAGGTGTTTCGAGTGATGTAGAGAGAATTTAGTGCGGTTACTAGGGGGTTTAGACGGGTATAGAGGACTTCAGATTTGTTGAGATGTGTTTAGAGGGGTTTAGATTTGTAGAGGGGTTTAGAGGGGTTTATCGGGGTTTGGAGGTGGTTAGAGGGAGTTTTAGTGGGGTTAAGGGGAGGTTAGGGGAGGTTAGAGTTGTTTAGTGGGATTTCAGAGGGGCTTTAGAGGGGTTTAGAGTGTTTTAAATGGGTGTAGAGGCGTTCAGAAGGGGGTTTAGAGCGGTTTAGATGGGTTTAGGGGAGGTTAGGGGAGGTTAGAGGTGCTTTAGAACGGATTTGAGGGACTGAGATTGGGTTTAGGGGGATTTAGAGTGGGTTTAGAGGGGCTTAGAGTGCTTTAGAGGGGGTTTATAGGGGGTTTACATGGATTTAGATTTGATTTCGGGGGGTTCAGAGGGGTTTGTATTGTGTTTAGAGGGATTAGATGGAATTAGAAGGGGTTTTGAGGCATTTGGAGAGGGAATAGAGGGGTTTAGAGAAGGTTTAGAGGGGTTTAGAATGTGTCTAGAGAGGGTTTAGAGAGGGTTTAGAGAAGGTTAAAGGGGTTTTGAGGGATATAGAGGAGATTTAGTGGCGTTAATAGGGGTTTGGACGGGTTTAGAGGGGCTTGGATGGGTTTCCGATGGGTTTCCGATGGGTTTAGGGTTGATTTCGGGTGGTTTATATGGGGTTCAGATGAATTGGATGGGGTTAGAAGGATATTAGAGGCGTTTGGAGGGGTTTAGAGGGGTTTTGCTGCGTTTAGAGTGGTTTACGTTGGTGTACAGGGATTGAAAGGTGGTTTAGAGCGGGATAGAGGGCGTATTGAGGTGCTTTGAGCAATTCAATCTGTGGCTTAATGTGGTTTGGAGCGGGATAGAGGGCGTTTTTAAGGGTTTTGAGCAATTCAGAGTGGGTTTAGTGGGGTTTATAGGGGTTTAGACGGATTTAGAGGGGCTTAGATGTGGTTTGGATGGGGTTAGATGTGTTTGGAGGGGGGTTTAGAAGGGGTTTAGAGGGGTTTAGAATGCGTTTAGAGGAGTATAGTGGTTTAGACGTGTTTATAGAGGGTATATCGGGTTTAGAGGAGTTTACAGGGGTTTCGAGGGGTTTAGGGGTTTAGGGAAGGTTGGGGTTTAGAACGATTGTGAGGGAATCAGAAGGGGTGGAATGGGTTTAGAGTGTATTTAGTAGTTTCGAGGGTATTTCGAGGGGATTAGAGTCGTTTAGAGGTTATTAGAGGGTTTCAGATGGGCTTGGAGGGTGTTTAAAGTGGCTCAGAGGGCGTTAGAGTTATGGTGGGTTAGAGTGGTTTACAGGGGACTTGGAGGGGTTTAGACGGGTTTAGGGGGGCGTTTAGAGCGGTGTAGAAGAGCTTATAAGAGTTTACAGTGGCTTCTTGGCTTTAGATGGGGTTTAGAGGGGTTTAGAGAGATTATAGCGTGTTTATAGGTTGTTTCGATGGGTTTAGATTTGATCTAGGCGGGATTAGAGGGGTTTGCATGGGGTTTAGAGGGATTGGATGGGGTTAGAAGTGGTTTAGACGTGTTTTGTGGGATGTAGAGGGCGTTTACTGGGGTTAAGAGTGGTTAGAGCGTTTTAGAGGGGTTTAGAGCGTTTGTAGGGGGGTTTAGAAGGGGTTTAATGTGGTTTAGAGGGCTTTATAGCGGGTTTTTAGAGGGTGTAATTGGGTTTAGAGAGGGCTTCGAGGGGGGTTTGTGCGATGTAGATGGGATTTAGTGGGGTTACTAGGGGTTTAGACGGGTTCAGAGGGCTTTAAAGTTGTTTAGATGTGTTTAGAGGGGTTTAGGTGTGTAGAGGGGTTTACTGGGGCTTATGGGGGGTTTAGAGGGGGACAGAGGAAATTTCGAGGGGTGTTTGAGGATTTCAGAGGGGATTTTGTGGGGCTTAGAAGGGTTTAGTGGCGTTTAGTGACTAGAGGGATTTAGGGGGATTTAGGGGAGGTTAGGGGAGCTTAGGGGAGGTTAGAGGGGCTTTGAACGGTTTTGAGGGATTCAGAGTTGGTTTAGTAGGGTTTAGAGGTATTTAGAGCGGTTTGAGAGGGGGTATAGAGGGGGTTTAGAATGGTTTAAAGGGTAAGTAGAGGGGTTTAGCGGGGTTTTAGCGGGGGTTTAGATGGTTTAGAGGTTGTTTAGAGGGTTTTAGTGTTGTTTGGAGGGGTTTAGAGGGGGTAAGAGGGGTTTACTGGGCGTTTATAGCTGGTTTAGAGGGGTTTAGAGGGATTTATAGGAGCTGTATTGGGGTTTAGATGGGTTTTGAGTGGATTGAGGGTGCTTAAGATGGGTTATATGGGTTTGGAGGTTGTTTAGAGGGGTTCAGAGCGGTTTCGACGGGTTCAGATTTACTTAAAGGTGGTTTAGAGGGATTTCCAGGTGGCTTGGAGGGGTTTAGTTGGTGTAGGGGAGATTGGAGGGGTTTAGAAGGGGTTACAGTGCATTTCAGGGGTTTAGAGGGGGTTTACAGGGGGTTAAGAGGGGTTTAGAAGGGAGTAGGGGTGGTTAGAGGGGCTTTAGACTGGTTTTAAGGGGGTTAGTGGGAGTTTAGAGGGGGTTAGGAGGGGTTTAGATGGGTTTAGATAGTGTTGAGAGGGTGTTTAGAGGTGGTTTACAGGTGGTTTACAGGTGGTTTAGAAGGATTTAGAGGTGGCTTGGAGGGGTTTAGAGGGGTTTAGAGGGATTTATAGGGCGTTTATAGGAGGTTTACGTGAGTTTAGATTTGAATATGGGTGGTTCAGAGGGATTAGATGGGATTAGAAGGGGTTTAGAGGCGTTTTGTGAGATATAGATAGTTTGGTGGGGTTAAGAGGGGTTTAGAGGGGTTTTAGTGGAGGTTTAGATGGGTTTAGGGAGGTTAAAGGGCTTGGGGGAGGTTAGTGGGGCTTTGGAATGGTTTTGAGGGATTTAAAGTTGGTTTAGTAGGGGTTGGAGGGATTTAGAGCGGGTATAGAGGGGTTTAGAGGGATTTAGATGGGGTTTAGAGTGGTTTAAAGAGCAATTAGAGGCGTTTAGAGGGGGTTTAGATGGTTTAGAGTGTGTTTAATGGGGGTTTAGAGTGGTTTATATGGGGTTTAGCGGGGTTTGGAGCGGGTTACAGGTGTTTACTGGCCCTTCAGAGGGGTTTAGAAGAGTCTACAGTGGGTTTCATGGATTTAGAGGTAGTTTAGAGGGGTTTAGAGGGATTTATACGAGCTTTATTGGGGTTTAGATTGGTTTTGAGTTGATTTATGGGGGTTTAGAGGGGCTTATTTTTGTTTAAAGGTTGTTTAGAGCGGCTTAGATGGCGTTTAGATGGGGTTCATATGGTTTTAGATTTATTTAGAGGAGGTTTAGTGGGATTTATAGGTGGCTTGGAGTGGTTTAGTGTGTGTAGGGGAGATTAGAGAGGTTTAGAGGGGTTCAGCGTGTTTATAGCGGGTTTTGAGTGTTTTTAGAGACGGTTTAGAGAGGGTTCAGAGACGGTTTATAGGGGGTTTTGACGGATGTAGAGGGGGTTTAGTGGGGTTAATAGGAGTTAAGACGGTTTAGACGATTTAGAGGGGCGTGAATGGGTTTAGACGGGATTTGATATGTTTACAGTTGTTTGGAGGCATTTAGGGGGTGTCACAGGGGGTTAGAGAGGACTGAGGAATTCAGATGGGGTCTAATGGGGTTTGGAGCGGTTTAGAGGGAAGGAGGGGTTTAGATGTGGTTTCGATTGGTTTTGAGGCGTTCAGAGGGGTTTTCGAGAGGTTTAGATGTGTTTAGAGGGATTTAGTGGGGTTTAGGGGATGATAGATGGACTAGAACGGGTTTGAGGGATTTAGATGCGGTTTGGTGCGGTTGAAACGGGCTTAGAGGTGTTTAGATGTGTTTAGAAGGTTTATATGAGGTGTCGAGTGAGTTTGGAGTTACGAGAGGGTTTAGAGGGGTTCTGAAGGATATAGAGGAGATTGTGTGGGGTAGAGGGGTTTAGATGGGATTTAGAGGGTTTAGAGTGGTTTAGATGGTTTATATGGGGTTTAGATGTGTTTAGAGGTGCTTAGGGGGGGGGGGGGTTAGGTGGGTTTACTGGGTGTTTAGATGAGTTTAGAGGGCTTTGTAGGAGGTTTGTTGGGGTTTAGATAGCTTTGAGTTGATTTATGTGGGTTATGTGGTTTATGTGGGTTTAGAGGTTGGTTAGAGGGTTTAGAAGGTCTTTGGAAGGCTATTGAGGGTTTAGATTTCTTTAGAGGTGGATTAGAGGGATTTAGAGGTGGCATGGGGGGGGTTAGTGGGGTTAGGGGTGTTCTGAGCGGTTTAGATGGGTGTAGGGGAGGTTAGGGGGGCTTTAGAATGGTTTTGAGGGAATCGGATGTGGTTTAGGGGCTTAGAGGGATTTAGAGTGGGTTTAGGGGCGTTTAGAGACTTTTAGAGGATTTAGAGTGGTTTAAAGGGTATTTAGATGAGTTTAGAGGAGGTTAGAATGTGTATAGAGGGCTTTCGACGGATTTTGGAGGTGGTTTAGTGGTGGTTTAGAGGGATTTAGGGGTGACTTGGAGGGGTTTAGAGGCATTTATAGGGGGTTGATAGGGGGTTACATGGGTTTAGATTGGATTTATTGGGGTTTAGAAGGGTTTGTATGGGGTTTAGAGGGATTAGATGAGATTAGAAGGGGTTTAGAGGCGTTTTGTGGGATTTAGACGGAGTTTACAGAGGCTTTAGAGCGGGTTAAGAGAGGGTTTATAGCGGGTTTGAGGGATGTAGAGGGGATTTAGTGCGGTTAATAGGGTTTTGAACTGGTTTAGCGGGTTTAGATGGGCTTGGATGGGTTTTGATGGATTTAGAGGGGTCCAGGTGTGGTTTAGAGACGTTCAGAGGCACTTAGAGGGGTTTAGAGGTGTTTAGATGTCTTTAGATGTGTTTAGGGGTTTAGAGGGGTTTACTGGGTGTTAGATGGGTATAAAGGGGATTGGAGGGGTTTGTAGGAGGTTTATTGTGGTTTAGATGGGTTTGAGTTGATTGAGGGGGGTTAGAGGGGTTTATATGGGTTTAGAGGGCTTTAGAAGGGTCTAGATTTATTTAGAGAAGGGTTAGAGGGATTTAGAGGCGACATGGATGGGTTTAGTGGGAATAGTGGTGCTTAGAGGAGGTTAGAGGGGTGTATGGGAGGTTAGGGGGGCTTTAGAATGGTTCTGAGGGATTCAGAGGAGGTTTTGGGGTGTAGAGGTATTTGGAATGGGTTTAGGGGGGTTAGAGAATTTTAGATGAGTTTAGAGTGGTTTAAATGGTACTTAGATGGGTTAGATGGTGTTTAGAGGGCATTCGAGGGATTTAGAGGCGGTTTAGATGTGGTTTAGAGGGATTTGGAAATGGCTTGGAGGGGTTAGACGGATTTGGAGGGATTTGTAGGGGGGTTATAGGGGTTTACATGCTTTTCGATTGGATTTAGGGGGGGTTTAGAGGGGTTTGTATGGGGTTTAGATGGATTAGATGGGGTTAGAGGTTTAGAGCAGTATAATGTGGATAAATGTGAGGTTATCCACTTTGGTGGCAAAAATAGGAAAACCGACTACTATCTAAATGGTGGCCGATTAGGAAAAGGGGAGATGCAGCGCGACCTGGGTGTCATGGTACACCAGTCATTGAAAGAAGGCATGCAGGTACAGCAGGCAGTGAAGAAAGCCAATGGTATGTTGGCTTTCATAGCAAAAGGATTTGAGTATAGGAGCAGGAAGGTTCTACTTCAGTTGTATAGGGTCCTGGTGATGCCACACCTGGAGTATTGCGTACAGTTCTGGTCTCCGAATCTGAAGAAGGACATTATTGCCATAGAGGGAGTGCAGCGAAGGTTCACCAGGCTGATTCCTGGAATGTCAGGACTGTCTTATGAACAAAGACTGCATAGACTCGGTTTATACTCTCTAGAATATAGGAGATTGAGAGGGGATCTTATAGAAACTTACAAGATTTTTAAGGGGTTGGACAGGCTAGATGCAGGAAGATTGTTCCCGATGTTGGGGAGTTCCAGGACAAGGGGTCACAGCTTAAGGATAAGGGGGAAATCCTTTAGGACCGAGATGAGAAGGAATTTTTTCACACAGAGAGTGGTGGGTCTCTGGAACTCTCTGCCACAGAGGGTAGTTGAGGCCAGTTCATTGGCTATATTTAAGAGGGAGTTCGATGTGGCCCTTGTAGCTAAGGGGATCAGAGGGTATGGAGAGAAGGCAGGTACGGGATACTGAGTTGGATGATCAGCCATGATCGTATTGAATGGCGGTGCAGGCTCGACGGGCCGAATGGCCTACTCCTGCACCTAATTTCTATGTTTCTATGTTTCTATGTTTCTATGTAGAGGCGTTTTGTGGGATTTAGAGGGAGTTTAGAGAGGGTTTAGAGAGGGTTTAGAGATGGTTTAGAGAGGGCTTATAGGGGGTTTGAGGGATGTAGAGGGGATTTAGTGCGGTTAACAGGTGTTCAAACTGGTTTAGATGGTTTAGAGGGGCTTGGATTGGTTTAGAAACATAGAAACATAGAAAAATAGGTGCAGGAGTAGGCCATTCGGCCCTTCGAGGCTGCACCGCCATTCAATGTGATCATGGCTGATCATCCAACACTGTATCCCGTACCTGCCTTCTCTCCACATCCCCTGATCCCTTTGGCCACAAGGGCCACATCTAACTCCCTCTTAAATATAGCCAATGAACTAGCCTCAACTACCTTCTGTGGCAGAGAATTCGACAGACTCACCAGTCTCTATGTGAAAAAAAGATCTTCTCATCTCGGTCCTAAAATACTTCCCCCTTATCCTTAAACTGTGACCCCTTGTTCTCGACTCCCCCAACATCGGGAACAATCTTCCAGCATCTAGCTTGTCCAACCCCTTAAGAATGTTGTAAGTTTCTATAAGATCCCCCATGAATCTTCAAAATTCCAGCGACTACAAGCCGAGTCTATCAAATCTTTCCTCATATGAAAGTCCTGACATCCCATGAATCAGTCTGGTTTAGAGGGGTGTAGATATGTTTAGTGGGCTGTAGAAATGCTTAGTGGGGTTTTGAGGGGTTTAGAGGGATTTTGAGGGAGTTCAGATGAGGTTCGAGGGGTTTTAGAACGGTTTAATGGATTTAGAATTTGTTTGGAGGGGTTTCGAGAGGATTTATACGGGTCTGAAGGATATAGACGGGATTTAGCGGGGTACAGGGTTTTAGAGGTGTTTAGAGGGGGGCTTAGAGTATTTATATTGTGTTTAGATGGGTCCAGAGGAGTTTAGATGTGTTTAGGGGGTTTTAGAGGGGTTTAGATGGGTTTGCTGGGCGTTTAGAGGGGTTAGGGGGGTTTGGAATGGTTTAGGGGGGGGTTATAGCGTTTTAGAAGGGTTTGCTGGGCGTTTAGTGGGAATTAGAAGTGTTTACAGTGGTTTTGGGGGGTTTAGAGGGGTTTGACTTTAGGGGCATTCAAGGGAGGTTTATAGTGGGTTTAGATGGGTTTTGAGTTGATTTCGGGGGGTTTAGAGGGGTTTATATGGGGTTCAGATAGATTATATGGGTTTAGAGGGGGTTTGGAGGGGGTCAGAGGGGTTAATTGGCGTTGACAGGGGGTTTAGAAGGGTTTAGAAGAGTTTAAAGTGGGTTTCAGAGATTCAGATGTGGTTTAGAGGGTTTTAGACGGATTTATAGGAGGTTTACTGGGGTTTAGATTGGTTTTGATTTGATTTTGAGGGGATTAGAGGGATTAATATGGGTTTAGAAGTTATTTATAAGGCGTTAAAGTGGGATTTAGAGGTGACGGAGGGGGTTTAGCGGGGTATAGGGGGGGGAGTTTAGAGAGGTTTCGAGGTTAGACGGGTTTACAGTGCTTTTCAGGGGTTTAGTGGGGTTTGTGGGGGGGGGGTTAGAGGGGGTATAGAGGGGTTTCGAGGGTTTTAGAGTTGCTTAGAAGGGGTTTGGAGTGGGATTCGAGGGGGTTAGCCGCGTTTGGAGGTGTTAGAATAGTTTAGTCGGTTTCGTGGATTTTGATGTGGTTCAGATGGGTTTAGATGGGTTTAGATGGATTTATAGGAGGCTTATAGGGTTTAGATGGGTTTAGAGTTGATTTAGGGGACGAGAGGGGTTTATACGGGTTTAGAGCTTGTTTAGAGGTTGTTTAGAGGGATTTAGAGGTGGTTTAGAGGGATTTAGAGGTGGCACGGAAGGGGTTTAGAGGGGTTCACATGGGTATAGATTTGATTTAGGGGGGTTTAAAGGTGTTTGTATGGGATTAGATGGAATTAGAGGGATTCGATGGAATTGCAAGTGTTAGACGCGTTTTGTGGGATTTAGCAGGGTTAAGGGAGGTTTAAAGGGGTTTAGAGGGGGTTTAGAGGGGGTTTAGAGTGTTTATAGGGGGTTTAGAGGGACTTTAGAAAGTGTTTAGAGACGGTTTGTGGGGGGTTTTGAGGGATGTAGAGGGGATTTAGTGGGGTCAATAGGGGTTTAGACGGTTTGCAAGGTATAGAAGGGCTTGGGTGGATTCAGAGGGTGTTAGGTATGTTTAGAGAGCTTTAGAAGGGTTTAGGGGGGTTATCTGGCGTTAGAGGGGATTTTAAGGGGGTTTGTGGACTACAGGGGGGGTTTAGTGGGGTTTAGAGGGGTTTACAGGGGTTTAGGGGAGGAGAGGGGCTTTTGAACGGTTTTGAGGGATTTAGGGCCTTTCGTGGGGTTGTCGTGATTAGAGATATTTAGAAGAGGTTTATGGGGTTTATACGGGGTTTAGAGGGGGTCTGAGGGATGTAGATCGGATTTAGTGGGGTAGAGGGGTTTAGAGAGCTTTAGAGGTTTGACTGGTTTAGAGTGGTTAGAGAGTTTTAGATGGGATTACTGTGTGCTTAGGGTTTAGGTGGGTTTATGGGGCGTTTAGAGGTGCTTAGAGAGGTTTAAGGTGGTTTACAGGGACTTAAAGGAGGTGTAGAGGGGATTAGGGAGGGGTTTGAGGGGTTTTGAGAAATTCAGATGGGGTTTAGTGCGGTTTAGAGGGGTTTGTATTGGTTGTTTAGTGGGTGTTTAGAGGTGTTTACAGTTATTTAGAAGTGGTTTAGAGGGGTTTAGGGGAGGATAGCGGGGGCTTTAGAACGGTTTTGCGAGATTCAGAGGGGGTTTAGGGGTCTAGTGGGATTTAGAGCGGGTTTAGAGGGCTTTAGAGTTGGTTTAGAGTAGTTTGATGGGTATTTAGACGGGTATTTAGACGGGTATAGAGAGGGTTTAGAGGGTGTTTAGCTGGTTTTAGAGTTGTTAAGAGGGGTTTTAAGAAGGCAAAAGTTAAAAGAGTTTATTGCCATGTGTCCCTGACAGGACAATGAAAATCTTTCTTTGCATAGCACAACAGAACATAGAAGGCATTGATTACAATTCTATACATAAATACACCCATGACTTAATAAATGAATAAAGTGCAAATAACAGATGGAGGGATATTAATGTTCAGAGTTCCGAGCCAGGTTAAATAGCCTGATGGCTGTGGGGAAGTAGCTATTCCTAAACCTGGTTGTTGCAGTCTTCAGCTCCTGTACCTTCTACCGGAAGGTAGCAGGGATATGAGTGTGTGGCTAGGGTGGTGTGGGTCCTTGATGATGCTGCCAGCCTTTTTGAGGCAGCGACTGTGATAAATCCCCTCGATGGAATGAAGGTCAGAACCGATGATGGACTGGGCAGTGTTTACTTCTTTTTGGAGTCTTTTCCTCTCCAGGCCGCTCAAGTTGCCGAACCAAGCCACGATGCAACCAGTCAGCAAGCCTTCTACTATACACCTGTAGAAGTTAGAGAGAGTCCTCCTTGACAGACCAACTCGCTGAGACAGACGCTCGATCTCTCTTCTATACTCGGACTCATCCCTATCAGTGATACGTCCCACAACAGTGTTGTCGTCAGCGAAGTTGATGATGGAGTTCGCGCTGTGATCGGCTACGCAGTCATGCGTATAGAGTGAGTAAAGCAGGGGGCTGAGCACGCAGCCCTGAGGTGCTCCCGTGCTGAGGGGGTTTTGAGGGGGGTTGGAGGGGGTTAGGGGGGTTGAAGTGGGTAAGAGGGGTTTATTCGTCGTTTGGAAGGGTTTAGAGGGATATACAAGAGGTTTATAGGGGGTTTAGATGGGTTTAGCATTATTTAAGGTGGTTTAGTGGGGTGTATCAGAGGTTAGATGTTGTTTCGAGGGTTTAGAGGGTGTTTGTAGGGCTTTGGAGTTATTTAGACGTGGTTTTAGGGGGTTTAGAGGGGATTTGGAGGGGTTTAGATGGATGTGGGGGGTTAGAGATGATTTAGAACGATTTTGAGGTATTTAGATGGGGTTTATAGAGGTTTAGATGGCTTTGGAGGAGTATAGAGGAATTAGAAGTGGTTCAGAAGGGCCTAGACATATTAATTGTGGGTATAGAGGGTTTTAGATGGGCTTTACATGGGTTTAGAGTGGTTTAGGGGAGGATGGGGTTTAGAACGGTTTGGAGGGATTCAGAGGGGGTCTAATGGGGTTTAGATGGATTTAGAGCGGGTTTAGAGAGGTTTAGAGGGGTTTAGGGCGGTCTAAGGGTGGTTAGACGGTGTTTAGAGCGGTTTAGGGGTGGTTAGAGGGGGTTAGAGTGGTTTTGAACAATTCAAATCGGGTTCATGTGGGCTTGGAACGGTTTAGAAGGGTTCAGGGGTCGTTTAGATGGGTTTACAGGCGTTTAAAATGATTTAGTGTGGGTTTAGATGGGTTTCGAGGGATTTAGTGGGATAGGGGAGGTTCGAGGGGCTTTAGGACGGTGTTCAACGATTAAGAGGTATTCAGTGGTTTAGAACGGTTTTCGAGGGGGGTTAGAGGGGGTATTCAGATGGGCTTTAGAGGGGTTTATGACAATGAAGGATAAAGCAATCTAATCTTGAGAAGGATTTAGAGCGGGTTTGGGGGGGGGGGTCTAGTGGCTTAGAGGGTTTTAGGGGGGATTTAGAGCGGTTTATAGCGGGTTTAAGGGTATTTAGAGGGGTTTAGAGGTTTAGGGGGATTTAAAGGGATTTAGATGTTTTCAGTGGGGGTATTCAGATGGGCTTTAGAGGGGTTTAGAGGGGTTTATTTAGTTGGAGGAATATAGAGGGGTTTAGAAGTGGTTCAGATGGGCCTAGGGGGGTATAGACGGATATACAGGGTTTTCGAAGGGCTTCACAGAGATCTCGAGGGGTTTAGGAGACGATGGGATTTATAACGATTTTGGGGGATTCAAAGGGGGTTAATGAGGCTTAGCGGGATTTAGAGCGGATTTAGAGGGGTTTAGAGTTGTTCAGAGAGGTTTAGAGTGGTTTAGAGTGGGTTCGGGGGGGGGGTGGTTCGACGGGTTTTGATGAATCAAGAACGGATTTAGTGGGGTTTGGAGGGGCTTAGGTGTGTTTTAGATGGGTTTCGAGTGGTTTAAAATGATTTATAGGGGGTTTAGGTCGGTTTAGAGGGATTCAGAGTGGGATAGGGGATTATCGAGGGATTTTAGAACGATTCAGACTGGGGTTTTTCGGGCGGACTTGGTGCTCTGGCGGCCTTCCAGCATCCAACAGCGGCGGCATGGCACGGCACGGCTTCGGAGCTTCAGCAGCGACCTGGCTTCGGAGCTGCGGCGTTCCAGCGGCGTTCCAGCGGCGACCTGGCTTTCGGGGCTGCGGTGCTCCAGCGGCGACCTGGCTTTCGGGGCTGCGGTGCTACAGGGGCGACCTGGCTTTCAGGGCTGCGGTGCTCCAGTGGCGACCTGGATTTAGGGGCTGCGGTGCTCCAGCGGCGACCTGGCTGCGGTGCTCCAGAGGCGGCCTGGCTTTCGAGGCTGCGGTGCTCCAGTGAGGTCCCAGCGGTGACCTGCCTTTGGAGCTGCGGTGCTCCAGCGGCGACATGGCTCTCGGGGCTGCGGTGCTGCAGGGGCGACCTGGCTTTGAGGGCTGCGGAGCTACAGGGGCGACCTGGTTTTCAGGGCTGCGGTGCTCCAGCGGCGACCTGGCTTTCGGGGCTGCGGTGCTTCAGCGGCGACCTGGCTTTCGGGGCTGCGGTGCTCCAGCGGCGACATGGCTGCGGTGCTCCAGAGCCGGCCTGGCTTTAGGGGCTGCGGTGCTCCTGCGGCGTTCCACTGGCGACCTGGCTTTCGGGGCTGCGGTGCTCCAGTGGCGACCAGGCTTTCGGGGCTGCGGTGCTTCAGCGGCGACCTGTCTTTCGGGGCTGCGGTGCTCCAACGGCGACCTGGCTTTCGCTCCAGCGACGTCCCAGCGGTGACCTGGCTTTGGATCTCCAGCGTTCCAGCGGCGGACGCTGTGGCGGTGTTCCGGCATTCCGGCAACCGCGGTGGCGGCTGCCCAGCTTCGGAGGCTCGGCCGCGGGCCTGGTGGACGGCAACATCGGAGGCCTGGATATCCTCAGCACAGAGGGAGAACAAGGAGGGAAAAAGACAGAGACACTAAGACTTTTGCCTTCCACCAAAGTGAGGAGGTGCCTGGTGAACTAACTGTAGTGGATGTTAAATATGATTTATTGTGTGTTTTGTTTTTTTATTAAATGTCATGACTGCAAATTTCGTTCAGACCGAAAGGTCTGAATGACAATGAAGGATAAAGCAATCTAATCTTGAGAAGGATTTAGAGCGGGTTGGGGGGGGGGGGGGGGGGGGGGGGGGGGGTCTAGTGGCTTAGAGGGTTTATGGGGGATTTAGAGCGGTTTATAGCGGGTTTAAGGGTATTTAGAGGGGTTTAGAGGTTTAGGGGGATTTAAAGGGATTTAGATGTTTTCAGTGTTGTTTAAAGGTCGTTTGCAGTGATCTAGGGGGGTTTAAAGTCGGGCAGAGGGGGGTTTGAGCGGTATTAAGGAACGGAGGGGGTTTCGTGAAGTTGTGAAGTGTTTAGAGAGTTTAGAGTGGTTTAGACGTAGTTTAGATGTGTTTATACGTCTTTAGAGGGATTTATACCCATTTAACAATTACAGCACGGAAACAGGCCTTCTCGGCGCTTCCAGTCCGTGCCGACCATTCATTTTTTTCCCATGGTCCCATCTACCTGCACTCAGACCATACCCCTACATTCCTTTCCCGTCCATACACCCATCAACTTTACTTTTAAATGTTCAAATGGATCCTGCCTCCACCACTTCTGCAGGAAAATCATTCCACACAGCCACCATTCTCTGAGTGAAGAAGTTCCACTTCATGTTACCCCTAAACGTCTGTCCCTTAATTCTCATTATAATGCCCTCTTGTTTGAATCTTCCCTACCGTCAATGGGAAAAGCTTATCCACCTCAACTTGGTCTATCATAGATTTGGAGGGGTTTATGGGGGTTAACGGGGTTTATATGTGTTTAGAGTGGTTTAGAGGGGGTTGGGGGGTTAGAGGAATTTAGGGTAGTACACTTTGGTTTACAGGCATTTAAAGGGGTTAAGGGGTGGATGGGGTTTAGCACGGTTTTCAGGGATTACGAGGGGATTTAATGAGATTTAGAGAAGGTTTAGAGGGGGTTTATAGTGGGTTTATAGGGGGTTTAGAGTGGTTTACAGGGTTTTTACATGGGATTAGGGGGGTTTAGTGGGGTTTGGAGGGTTTTAGAAGGTTTAGAGGGCTTAAAGGGTTTTAGAGTTATCTAGAGGTGGTTTAGATGGATTTGAGGATGGCTTGGAGCGGTTGAGAGGAGTGTAGGGGTGTTTAGAGGGGTCCAGAGCGGTTTAGAACGGTATAAACCCTCTAAACTCCTTAACGTTGATTTAAGGTGGTTTGGAGGAGTTTATAATGGTTTAGAGGTTGTTTAGAGTATTTAGAGGGTGATTCCAGGGATTTAGAGGTGGCTTCGATGGGTTTAGATGGGTGCTTAGAGGGGTTTAGAAGCGTTTACAGTGGTTTTCCGGGGGTTTAGAGGGGGTTTAGAGAGGGTTTAGAGGGGTTCTGTGGGATGCAGACGGATTTATTGGTGTAGTGGTATTGGAGCTGTTTAGGGTGTTTCATAGTGGTTTAAAGGGGTTTAGAGGGGTTGAGAGTGGTTGAGAGGGGTTTAATGGGTGTTCAGAGGGGTTTAGAAGGATTTGCAGTTGTTTTCAGTGTTGTTGAAGGCGTTTGGGTGAAGAGGGTTTTATAGGATATTTATTGGGGTTTGGATGTTTAGTGCTGATTTCGGCGTGTTTAGCAGGGTTTATGTGAATTAGATGGGGTTAGAAGGGTTTCGGAGACGTTTTGTGGGATATCGAGGGGTTTAGAGGGGTTTACATCTGTTTGGGGGGGTTTCGATGTGTTTAGAGAGATTTAAGGCGGTTTACAGGGATTTAAAAGGTATGTGGATTGGGTTAGAGGGGGTTTTGATGAATTCAGAGTGGGCTAGTGGGGATTAGAGGGGTTTATATGGGTTTAGAGATTGTTTAGGGGAGTTTAGAGGACGTTTAGAGGGATGAGGGCATAGAGGTATTTAGAGGTGATTTAGACGGATTTAGAGGTGGCTTGGTTAGAATGCGGTTCAATTCAATTCAATTCAATTCAAGTTTAATGTCATTGCACAAATACAAGTATAGGTACAACGAAATGCAGTTTAGCGTCGATCTTAGTGATAGCGATATAGAAAAATAAATACAGAGTGCAGTGGTAGCAATATGGAAAATAAATAAATACAGGGTACAGACAAGTCTATCAGCTGGGCTCCGAGTTCAGCAGTCGGATGGTGTAGTTGAAGAAGCTGTTCTTCGTCCTACTGGTGCGGGACTTGAGGCTCCTGTACCGCCTCCCTGATGGGAGGAGGGCAAACAGTCCATGATTAGGGTGTGAGGGGTCCTTGATGATCTTCCCGGCCCGCTTCAGGCACCGTTTTCGGTGGAGGGCATCCAAGGCAGGGAGCGGGGCACCGATGATGTACTGGGCGGTTTTCACCACCCGTTGTAGTGCCTTCCTGTCTGCCACGGTGCAACTGCTGTACCATACCGTAAAGCAGGTGGTCAGGATGCTTTCGATGGTGCAGCGGTAGAAGTTCTTCAGGATCTGGGGGGACAGGTGGGCTTTTTTGAGCCTCCTCAGAAAGTAAAGGCGCTGCTGTGCCTTTTTGATTAGCTTTGAGGTGTTGAGGGACCAGGACAGATCCTCCGAGATGTGTACCCCGAGGAATTTGTAGTTGGAGACCCGCTCCACCTCAGTCCCGTTTATATGGATGGGGGTGTGTCTGCCCCCTCTGTTCTTCCGAAAGTCAACAATTATTTCCTTCGTCTTCTGGGAGTTGAGGACGAGGTTATTGTTGGCACACCAGGTAGTCAGGTGCTGGACCTCCTCCCTGTAGGCTGATTCGTCATTATCACTGATCAGTCCTACCACCGTGGTGTCATCGGCAAATTTTATGATGGCGTTGGAGCCATACTTGGGGATGCAGTCATGCGTGAAGAGGGAGTAGAGGAGAGGGCTGAGCACACAGCCCTGTGGCACGCCGGTGTTCAGTGTTATAGTGGAGGAGGTGAGGTTGTTGACCCTAACAGACTGTGGTCTGTTAGTGAGGAAATCCAGTGTCCAATTGCAGAGGGAGGTGGAGATGCCAAGACCGCTGAGTTTGGTGATCAAGCTAGCGGGTATGACAGTGTTAAAGGCAGAGCTGAAGTCAATAAACAGCAGCCTGATGTAGGTGTTGTTGCTGTCCAGGTGGGTCAGGGCAGAGTGTAGGGCCGTCGATATGGCGTCCTCTGTAGACCTGTTTGACCGGTAGGCAAATTGGTGGGAGTCCAGTGTGGGGGGGAGGCTGGCTTTGAGGTGAGCCAGGATCAGCCGCTCAAAGCACTTAGCGATGACAGGGGTGAGTGCCACTGGCCGGTAGTCGTTGAGACTCCCTGTCGCTGAATGTTTGGGCACTGGCACAATGGTAGATGTCTTGAGGCAAGTGGGGACGACACCCTGGGCCAGTGACAGATTGAAAATGTCAGTGAGGACCAGGGATAGTTGTCCGGCACATGCCCTGAGCACCCGCCCGGGGATGCCATCGGGGCCGGCAGCTTTGTGCTCATTCACCTTGCTCAGTGCGTCTTGTACAGCAGAGGTGGAGAGACTGAGGGGTTGTTCATTCGGGGGTGGAGCAACTTTGATGGCGGGAGTTTTGTTGTCCCGGTCAAAGCGAGCATAGAAGTGGTTTAGCTCATTAGGAAGGAAGGCGTTGTCCGGGGGGGGGTGTTGATTTTATGGTAGTCGGCAATGGACTTAATTCCTTGCCACATGCGCCTGGGGTCGGAGTTGTTTCGGAAATGCTCCTCAATCCGCTGTTTGTGATTGAGTTTAGCATTCCTAATTCCCTTTTTCAGATTGGCCCTGGATGAGCTGTATCCCACAGCGTCGCCAGATTTAAAAGCGGCGTCTCGAGCCTTCAGCAGGAGTCTGACCTCCCTGCTCATCCACGGCTTCTGATTAGGGAAGGTCTTTATCACTTTATGGGTGGTGACGTTATCAGTGCAGAATCTTATGTAGTCCAGAACAGTTGAGGTGTATGAATTTATGTCCAGAGGCCGTTATGTTCAGAGGCCGTTAGGAGTGTTTGGAGGGGTTTGAAAGGGTTTACGGGTTTAAGGGATGTTAGAGGGGCTTTGTAGCTGTTTCAGATGGGATTTCAAAGGGGGTTTAGAGAGGGATTCAGGGTTTAGGAATTTACATGGATTCAGAGGGGGTTTGGGAGTTTAGAGGAATTTAGAGCGGATTTAGAGGGGTTTAGAGGATTCTAGGCGGGTCTAGTGTGGTTTAAATGGTATTTAGAGGGTTTAGAGGGGGTTTAGAGGGTGTTAGAGGGGTTTAGAGAGTTTTAGAGTTGTTTAGAGGGCGGTTTGAGGGGGGGTCCGTGGGGGTTGGAGGAGGTTAGAGAGGTTTATTGGGCGTTTGGACGGGTTTAGAGGGGTTTTGAAGAGTTTACTGTGGGTTTCAGGGATTTAGAGATGTTTTAGAGAGGTTTGGACGGGTTTATAGGAGGTTTATAGGGGGTTTAGATGGGTTGGCGTTGATTCAAGGTGCTTTAGAGGGGTTTACTAGGGTATCGAGGTAGTTTAGAGGGTGTTTAGAGGGTTTTAGAGGGGTTTGGAGGGGTTTAGATTTATTTATAGGTCGTTTGGAGGGATTTAGAGGTGGCTTGGAGGGGTTTAGAGCGGTGTAGGGGTGTTTAGAGGGGTTTAAAGGGGTTTAGAAGGGTTTACTGTGATTACCAGCGGTTTAGAGGCGGTTTAAAAGGGATTCGAGAGATGTCGGGAAGTTCAGTGTCTTTAGGACGGGTTTGAGTGATTCAGAGGGTGTTTAGTGGTGTTTAGATGTGTTTAGAGGCGTTTGTTGGGATTTCGAGGGGGGGTTAGCGGGGTTAAGGGGACGTTAGAGAAGCGTTAGAACTATTTTGAGCGATGTGGAAGGGGTTTAGGGATTTAGAGGGATTTAGTGCGGGTTTAGAGGGTTTTAGAGGGGGTTTAGAGTGCTTTCAATGGTATTTAGAGAGGTTCAGAAGGGATTTAGAGGTGTTTAGAGGGTGTTTAGAGGGTTTTAGAGCTGTTTAATTGGGGTTTAGAATGGGTTTGGAGGGGTTAGAGGAGTTTAATCGGCGTTTAAAAACATAGCAACATAGAAAAATAGGTGCAGTAGTAGGCCATTCGGCCCTTCAAGCCTGCACCGCCATTCAATATGATCGCGGCTGATTATGCAACTCAGTATCCCGTACCTGCCTTCTCTCCATACCCCCTGATCCCTTTAGCCACAAGTGCCACATCTAACCACTTCTTAAATATAGCCAATGAACTGGCCTCAACTACCTTCTGTGGCAGATAATTCCAGAGACTCACCACTCTCTGTGTAAAGAATGTTTTCTTCATCTCGGTCCTAGAGGAATTCCCCCTTATCCTTAGACTGTAACCCCTTGTTCTGGACTCCCCCAACATCGGGAACAATCTTCCAGCATCTAGCTTGTCCAACCCCTAAAGAATTTTGTAAGTTTCTATAAGATCCCCCCTCAGTCTTCTAAATTCCAGCGAGTACACACAGAACCACCACTCTCTGTGTGGAAAAATATATTCCATCTCGGTTCTAAAAGACTTCCCCCTTATCCTTAAACTGTGACCCCTTCTTCTGGAGTCCGCAACAGCGGGAACAATCTTCCTGCACCTAGCCTGTCCAACCCCTCAACAATGTTGTAAGCCAATAAGGCAGTATTGGCATGTTATTATGTAGTATGGAGAGTATCGGGAATATGAACTTTCCGAATACTGTAAAAACGTATTCTTCACTACAGCATATTCATAAGGTAAGGGATACATGTTATATAAATCCCATTACAAAGGTTATCAAAGACAATATAACTACTATAACAGTAAAGCTTTGCAGTATGGGATAAACTGTTGGTCATTGGGATTTACCTTTAAATATTATTAACCTTATCTCCGTCTTGTGGCAAGAGATTGGGGTCATAGCAATCCAACAAAACGGAGTTATTTTTATTAAGATTAATTGGCAATATAGAAGCTGTGTTGCAGCTGAGCAAATCAAGGAACTGACATTGTGTAAGTAGCAATAAGATCGTTATTATCAACCTTGTGCTATTGGCAGCTGAGGCTACTTCAGCCACAATGATGAAGTAACAGAATTCAGCATTGCTGACCATAACAATAACTCATTGAACTTGAAGTTGAAACTCGCTAGTGTGGTCGGTTGAATTCAGTTATTATGAACTGATGTTTAGAACTCTAAGATGAGAAGTTCTAAATACCATCACATACACAAAGCTAGTGGAGATTTCGTGAGTTACCAATTCTTCAGTTGTTGGTATCAACTAAATATATACACTAAATGCACCCATGAGTAAGGGGTTTTGAGCGAATATACATATTCTACATGCTCAAATTCAAGTTGATACTCTGCGATAGTTACATGTTAGTCACATGATAATCAAGGGAAAAATATCTTATAATTAATCTCCTTGCCACTGATGTATAATCCAGTTCGCATCAATAATTACACAGAATAAGTGTTGGATCTCGAAGTATGATGAAAGCATGGTTCAATACTTCATCGAATATTCATCATGTTAATGCATGTTTTTCACAAAAAATATGTGGCACAACAGTGCGGAGAAATACTTTCTCGCTTCAATAGGAGGAATGGTCTGTATGTCTTCCTCATTTTTTGTCTCATTAGCCGGATCTTAAAACGGTCGCTTGGGTTCGTACTGTCGGACTGGCCAAGCGTCCATGTTGCATGTTTCATCCGGCATTATGACACAACGGTATACGGTTATGTCAAAAAACTTGCTGTTTCAACTTTGGTTCAGGAGGTCGGCTTTTGCACAGTGAAACTATTATTGACCTACATTTTGAATGGATTGACTTTTTCCTCAGGTTGTCACATCAAGCCATGAAGGTGTTCACTG
The DNA here is from genome assembly GCA_963514005.1 of Raja brachyura. Next base: position 702,807 of record OY740828.1, on the reverse strand, counting down.
CAGTGTGCAGGGATAGCACCCAAAAAAAGCAGTACATTCCTATTGATGGGATCAGAGGTGTTTTGTTAAATGTTAATGCTACATTCAATACGGTACAGATTACTGACATTAACAGCTCATTTTAAATGGTATTAACAATAATTCAGTTATAGCGACACACAACTGCTGCAACATAAGGGAACTACGTTCTCAGGTCCAACCCAGATATCGGGTTGTTAAAAGATCTTGACACACGTTCTCCCACTACAAGATTATGCGGTTGGTTTTTGAAAATGTGTGTACATTATTTCACCAAGGGGTTCCAGCTACATCCTTAGTTGTGACACTTATATCAGCTCAACGACGGCAAACGTTGTGGTTAGATAGGATGGAATTGGCTGCAGGTGCCATTACTTTTACATTCTGGTCGACACAACCAGAGTAGACTAGGGGTAGCATGATTGAAGATCATTTGAACACCCCACGATCTCACTTTTATGTTATCTAGGCCATCGGAATCCTAAGAAATATGGAATCAGCATTGTTTAATTGGTTAACAAATAACTACACAAAGGAAGGTCGGCTCAGACTTTTTTCATGGTGGCTGCAGCAGCTTCTGCGTTATACAGATATTAACACTGACGATTGTATGTCTCATTCCAGGTCAGTATCAACGTCAGCGTATCATTTAGATAGTGTGTTTACATCTCAGTCCACTAGGGCAGTAGCTAAGTCGGCGGTCAAGGCGACGGACATGCCCTTCGACCATATTTTGGCGGCTGCCGGATGGGCAAATGAGCTGATGTTTCACAATTTTTATCATCGGCTCGTTGTCAATCCAGGACAGTTTGCCTATGCCATTTTACGTACCTAAATTTAAGGGGTACTCTCGTTTGCTTACATTGTTAAATAACCCATATTTCTACATTGAATGCAATGTTACTGCTAATGCATTTATTTCTCTTTCGAGTTAATCAATGCAGTGGGATGCCGAGATTTATAATCTTCGGCATGAAATCACAAAACTTTGAAATCTTCACGGAATCATTCACGTGACTCCGAAATAAATAGTAAGATTAAACGAGAACTTACCAGTTTGAAGTTTGATCTTGATTTTATGAGGAGTTACGTTGGTGATTACGTGCCGCCAGGCCCAACTCTCTCTCACAAAGGATCATATCGTAGTTATCGAGTCACTGATCATACTATGTACTTCGGTGTTGTTTATTTGTGATTTAATACCACTGCTTTGAAGTTTGGTGCGCATGCGACCTGGCGGGCCTTCTTCACGTAATCACCAACGTAATTCTTCATAAAATCAAGATCCAACTTCAAACTGCTAAGTTTTCTTCTAATCTTACTATTTCGATGGGTTTAGTGGGGTTTACAGGGTTTGGAGGTGTGTGGTGGTGTTTGAAGGGGTTCAGAAGTCTAGTGAATAGGCTTATATTCACTGGAGGTTACAAGGAGGACTGGGAATCTTATAGAAACATATACAATTATAAATGGACTGGATATGTCTTAGAATAAAGTGGTCGTCATTTAAGACTGAGGTGAGAAAAAACTTTTTCACCCAGAGACTTGTAAATGTGTGCAATCCACTGGACAGAGGGCATTGGAGGCCAAATAACTCGATGGATATAAGCGAGAGTTAGATAGCGCTCTCGGGGCTGGTAGAGGCAAGGGATATGGGGAGAAGGAAGGCACGGGTTATTGCTAGAGTTTGGAGGGGTTTGAAGGGGTTTAGAGGGGATTAGAGGGGTTGAGATGACTGGGGGCTTTCAGAGGGGGTATGGAGGGGTTTAGATGGGTTTACAGTGATTTAGAGGGGTTTAGCGTAGTTTAGAAGGGTTTAGATGGGGATTATAGAGGGTTTGGAGGGTTTTATAGGGATCGAAATGGGCTTTAGAGGTGGTTAGAAGTGGTTTAAACGGGTTAGATCGGATTCGATATGTTTGTGGGGATGTCGGGTTTCAAGAGAAGGTTTAGAGTGCTTTAGAGTGGTTTAGTGCGGTTTGAGAGCATTTCCGCTGTGTTTAGCGGCGGTTTAGAGGGGGTTTAGAGGTGTTTAGCGGGGATTGGAGGGACGTGGAGGGGTTAGAGGTGTTTACTTTCGTTTGGAGTGGTTCAGAGGGGTTTACAGTGGTTTAGAGATGTTTGGCGGTATTTGGGGGATATAGAGGGGGTTTAGAGGAGTTTGGAGGGGCTAATTGGGGGTTTGAGACGTTTGGAGGGTTTTAGAGGTGTTTTAGGGTCATTGGTTAGGTTTAGAGACGTTTAGAGTGGCTTGGAGGATGTTTAGAGTGATTACAGATATTTAAAGGGGGTGTAGAGGGGTTTCGAAGTGGTTTAGAGTGGTTTTGGAGGGTTTTCGATATGTTTGTGGGATACTTAGAGCGTCTAGAAGGGGGTGTGTTTGTTTGGAGAGGTTTAGTGGTGTTTAGGGGGGTTTAGAGGGGGTTAGAAGGTTTTAGATGGGATTCGATGAGATTTAGAGAGGGTTTAGAGGGGTTTTGGAGGGTGTTAGAGTTGCTTGGAGGGATTTGGAGGGAGTTATAGGTAATTAGAGAGTTGTGGAGGGGGGGGGGGCTTAGAGGTGTTTAGTGGGGATTAGAAGGGTTTGGAGGGGTTTGCGGTATTTGGAGAGGTTTAAAGGGGTTTGGAGGGATTTGGATGGGGTATGTAAGGCTGTGGGGATTGGAGAGGTTTGGGGGTGTTTAGCGGAGTTTAGGTTGGTTTGGTGTGGTTTAGGGGGGTTTAGAGGTGTCTGGACGGGTTGGAGGACCAGAGGGATTTAGAGGGGCGTTTTAGAATGGTATCGTGGGGTTTCGAGGTGTTTGCAAGGGTTACTTCGGCTTAAAGCTGTTTAAACTACCGCTGCGCCACTGTTTACTGGCAACATCCCCTAATTTACCATTTACTGGTGCCAGTTCCTTAATCCCCATTTACTGGTGTCCTCCCTTAATTCACCATTTAATGCTGCGCTCCCCTAATTCCCCATTTTGTAGTGCCCTCCCCCAATTCACCATTTAGCTCGTACCAAGCTCGCACATTTAGCACTAGCTCAAATTTTCGCACCAGCTCGCACTTTTCGGACCAGACTCGCATTTTTCGCAGACGGCTCGTTCTTTTCCCATCCAGGCTCGCACTTTTCGCACCGAGCTCGTACTTTTTTGCGCCACGCTCGCAGTTTTAGCACCAGGATCGCACTTTTCGCACTAGACTCGCTCTTTTCGCAGCAGGTTTGCACTTTTAACATATAGACATAAAAAAATAGGAGGCCATTCGGCCCTTCGAGCCAGCACTATAATTCATTGTGATCATGGCTGATCGTCTCCTATCATTAACCCTTGCCTGCCTTCTCCCTATATCCCTCGAATCCACTAGCCCCCGCAGCTCTATCTAACTCTCTCTTCAATCCATCCGGTGACCGCCTCCACTGCCCTCTGTGGCAGAGATTTCTATAACTTCACAGCTCTCTGGGTGAAAACGTTTTTCTCACCTCAGTCTTAAATGACCTCCCCTTTATTCTAAGACTTTGGCCCCAGCTTCTGGCCTCGACCAACAATGGGAACATTTTTCCTGCATCTTGCTTGTCCAGTACTTTTGTAATGTTATATGTCTATAATACTACCCACCCCCATCCTTCTAAGCTCGAGTGAATACAAGCCTAGTCTTTTCAATCTTTCATCACATGACAGTCCCACCATCACAGGGATCCATCTCGTGAGCCTACGCTGCACTGCCTCAATCACAAGGATGTCCTTCCTCAAATCAGGAAAACACAACTGGACACAATACTCCAGACGCGGTCTCACCAGAGCCCTATTTAATTGCAGAAGAACCTCTTTACTCCTGTACTAAAATCCTCTTGTTATGAAGGCCAACATTCCACGAGCTTTCTTCACTGCCGGATGTACCTGTAAGCCAACTTTAAGTGACCGGTGTACAAGGATGCCCAGGTCTCACTGTACCTCCCCCTTACCTAACCTAACTCCATTGAGATAATAATCTTGCCCCTTGTTTTTGCCGCCAAAATGGATAACCTCAAATGTATCTATATTATACTGCATCTGCCACGCATATACGCACTTACTCAATGTGTCCGGGTCACCCTGCAACCTCCCAACGTCCTCTTCACAGTTCACACTGCCACCCAGCTTTGTGTCATCCGTAAACTTGCTCGTGTTGCTCCTAATTCACTCTTGCAAATCATTAATATATATGGTGAACAGGTGCGGCCCCAACACGGAATCTTGCGGCACTCCACTCGCCACTGACTGTCATTCTGAAAAGGACCCGTACACTCCTAGCCTTTGCTTCCGATCTGCTAACCAATGTTCCATCCATGTCAACACCCCACCCCAATACCATGTGCTCTAACTTTAGTCACCAGTTTCCCGTGCTAGACCTTAGCAAAGGTGTTCTGCAAGTCTAGATACACTACATCCTCTGGCACCCCTTCATCCATTTTACTTGTCGCATCCTCAAAAAATTTCAGAAGAATGGTCAAGCATGATTTCCATTTCATAAATCCATCTTGACTTAGAGTAATCCTTTTACTGCTATCCGAATGCTCCATTATTACCTCTTTAATAATTGACACCAGCATATTTTCCACCACCGGTCAGGCTAACTGGTCTGTAATTCCCCGTTTTCTCAATCGCTCCTTTCTTGAAAAGTGGGATAACCTTAACTATCCTGCATTCCACAAGAATTGATGCTGAATCTATTGAACATTGAAAAATTATCACCAATGCGTCCACTATTTCCAGTTACACCTCCCTGAGGACGCTGGCATGTAGACCATCAGGCACAGGGGACTTATCATCCTTCAGTCCCATTAGCCTACCCAATACTATTTCTCGCCTAATGAACATTTACTTCAGTTCCTCTACCCCCCTTGTATCCTCTGTCCTCCAGTACATCTGGAAGATTGTTTGTGTCTTCCTTAGTGAAGACAGTTCCGAAGTGCCCATTCAACTCTTCTCCCATGTCCTTGTTGCCCATAATTATTTCACCCATGTCTGCCTTCAAGGTACCCACATTTGACTTTGATACTCTTTTCCCCTAAACATATTTAAATAAGCTTTTACTGTCCTTCTTTATATTCCTGGTCAGCTTCCCTTCGTACTTCATTTTTCCAAACGTCATTGCCCGTGTTGTTTCCTTCTGTTGTCCTATGAGTGTTTCCCAATCCTCTGGCTTCCGGGTACTCTTTGCTGTGTTATACATCTTTTTTAGTTTTATTCTATTCCTAACTTCTCATGTCAGCCACGTTTGCCTCCTACACCGCTTAGAATCTTTCTTGCTTTTTGGAAATTATCCTGCGTCTTCCGGTTTATACCCCAAAATTCCTGCCATTGCTGTTCTACAGTCATTCCTGCTAGCATCCCTTTCCAGTCTACCTTGGCCAGCTCCCCTTTCATGCCTTCATAGCGCCCTTTGTTCAATTACATTACTGACACTTCCGATGGAACATTCTCCTTCTCAAATTGCAGATTAAAACTAATCATATTATGATCACTACCTCCAAGCGGTTCCTTTACCTCGAGTTCTCTCATCATATCTGGTTTATTGGACAACACTAAATCCAGAATTGCCGTTTCTCTGGTCGGTTTCATTACAAGCTGCTCTAAGAATCCCTCCAAGGCATTCTACAAACTGTCTTTCTTGGGGTCCTGAACCAACCTGATTTTCCCAGTCAACTGCATATTGGAATCCCCCATTGTCATAGTGGTATTACCTATGTTACATGCCAGTTTTAACTCCTGCTGCAACCTACACCCTACAACCTGGCTACTATTTGGGGGTCTGTCGATAACGCCAATTAGTGTCTTATTGTCTTTAGATTTCCTCAACTCAATCCACAGTGACTCTACCTCGTCAGTCCTTATGCCTTCCCTCGCAAGGGACTGAATTGCATCCCTCACCAGTAGAGTTACCCCCCTCCTCGTGTCCACCTGCCAGTCCTTTCTATATGATGTACAACCCTGAATATTAAGTTCCCAGGCCTGATCCTCCTGCAGCCACGTCTCAGTAATCTCCACAATGTCATATCTACCAATCTCTAACTGAGCCTCAAGCTCATTTACTTTACTTCGCGCATTCATATACAATACTTTTAATTCCTTACGCATCTTACCTTCCACATCGTTCCCTAGAACACTTGGCCATACTCTCCTATCAGAGTGTGAGCTTCCTTTGGCGTTAATTCTGGGCTCCGTAACCATCCATTTACTCTCTTGATAAGATAACTCTGTCCTCGACTATCCCATTTTGACAGCCCACCCCCTTATTCAGTTTAAAACCACCAGTGCAGTAGTGGCAAACATGCCTGCCAGAATGCTCATCCCCCACCTGTTAAAATGCAATCCGTCCCTTTTGAACCCCCTTACTCCAAAACAGTTCCCCCTTACTACAAAACAGATCGCAGTGATCTAAGAATCGAAATCCCTGCCCCCGCCACCAGTTCCTCAGCCACACATTCAGGTTCCGTGTACCCCGGTTGCTGCTCTCGCCAGCACGAGGAACTGGAAGCAAGCACCACTTTTCGCACGAGTCTCGCAATTTTCGCACAAGGCTCGTAGCTTTCGCACCAGGCTCCCACATTTCGCAGCAGGCTCGCACTTTCCGCACCAGACTCGCAATTTTCGCAACATGATCGCACTGTTCGTACCAGGCTAGCTCTTTCTGTAGCAGGTTGAGAGGAGTTTGAAGGGGTGGGGTTTAGATGGGGTTTAGAGATAGCTAGATGGGTTTGGAGAGTTGAGATGGGGTTTAGCGGGGTTTAGAGTGATTTCGAGGAATTTGGAGGGATTTGAAGTGGTGTATAGGGGTTTGGTGGGGATTTGGGGGTGGAGGGGGTTTGAGGGGTTTGGACAGTTTTGGAGGGGCTTGGAGCGGTTACTGGGGCTTAGAGTTGTTTACTTTACTGCTGCGACACTGTTTACTGGCGCTCTTCCCTAATTTCCCATTTACTGTTGCCATTCCCTAAATCCCCATTTAATGATGCTATTCCCTAAATCCCCATTTACTGGTGTCCTCCCCAAATTCATCATTTAATGCTGCGCTCCCCTAATTCCCAATTTATTAATGCCCTCCCCTAATTATATGCGGGTCTAAAGGGGTTTAGAGGGGGTTGGAGGGAGTTGGAGGTGTTTAGAGGTGGCTTAGAGGAGTATGGAGGTGTTTGGATGGGGCGAGAGAGGGTTTTGGTTTGGGGGTTTAGAGTGATTTTAGAGGGATTTAGGGGTGTTTGGAGATGTTTTAGAGGGGGTTTCAGGGGGTTTACAGGGGGCTAACATGCGTCTAGAAGTTTTTCGAGGTATTCGTATGGCTTTGAGCGGTTTCGAGGGATTTAGAGGAGTTTGCAATTGGTCTGGCGGGGTTTCGAGGGAGTTGGAGGGGTTTGGAATGGATTGGAGGGTTTATAGGAGCATTGGAGAGGTTTGGAGGGGGTTGAAGGGGTTCGGAGGGGGTTGGAGGGATTTGGGGGGATTTGAAGGGGTTTAGGGGTGTTTAGAGGGGTTTGGAGACGTTTGGAGGGGTTTGGTGGGGTTATTGAGGCTTAGAGTTGTTTAATCTACCGCTGCGCCAGTGTTTACTGGAGCCCTCCCCTAATTTCCCATTTACTGGTACCATTCCCAAAATCCGCATTTACTGGTGTCCTCCCCTAATTCACCATTTAATGCTGCGCTCCCCTGATTACCCCTTTATTAGTGCTCTCCCCCTAATTCCCGATTTACTGAGGCTCGCTCTTTTCCTTCCAGGCTCGCAGCTGTGCGCCCGGATGTGGACGAGGTTCGCAGCTTTCGTTGCATGTTCACACGTTTCGCACCAAGCTCGCACATTTATTAGCAGGCTCACACATTTCGCACCAGCTCGCATATTTCGTACCAGGCTCGCATTTTTCGCAGACGGCTTGTGCTTCTCGCATCCAGGCTTGCACTTATCGCACCAAGCTCGCACTTTTTGACGGTTATTTACTATCTGCACCAGCATCGCAAATTTCGCACCAGGCTCGCTCTTTTCGCAGCAGGTCCGCACTTTTCGCACCAGTTTCACAATCTTCGCACAAGGCTCGCCGTTTTCGCACCGGCTCCCTCTTTTCGTGGCAGGCTCGCACTTTTCGCACCAGGCTCGGACTTTCGCATCAGAATCGCACATTCCGCACCGGGCTCGCACTGTTCGTACAGGTTTGGCGTGTTATGGCGAGGTTTGGGGGTATTTAGAGGGATTTACAGGGAATTAGAGGGTTTGGATGGATTTAGTGGGGTTTAGGGGGGTTTAGGGAGGCTTACAGGGGTTTACGGCGGTTTGAAGTGGTTTACAGGGGATACAGTTATTTAGAGGGTTTAGAGGGGGTTAGATGGGGTTTACGGGTGTTTAGAGGGGGTTAGAGTGCTTTAGAATGGTATATAGTGGTGTAGAGGGGTTTAGATAGGGTTACAGGGGGTTAGACGGAATTACAGATATACAGAGGAGGTTAGAGAGGGGTTAGAGTGGTTTACAGGGGGTTAGAATCCTTTACGGGGGGGGGGGTTGATGGTTTAGACGGGTTTAGAGTGGCTTTGAATGCTTTCGAGTGGTTTAGAGGGATTTTGTGGGGTTTACAGGCATCTGTACCTCCAACTTGCGGTTTTGCTCACGCTGGCCATGGAGGAGGCCCAGGACCGAGAGGTCGGATACGGAATGGGAGCGGGAGTTGAACTGCTGAGCCACCGGGTAGTCGGGTTGGTTATTGCGGACCGAGCAGAGATGTTCGGCGAAACGATCGCCCAGCCTCCACTTGGTCTCACAGATGCAGATCAGCTGGCATCTGGAGCAACGGATGCAGTAGATGAGGTTGGAGGAGGTGCAGGTGAACCTCTGTCGGACTTGAAAGGACTGCTTCGGTCCCTGAAAGGGGTGGATGGGGGAGGTGAAGGGACAAGTGTAGCATCTCTTGCGGTTGCAAGGGAAAGGGCACGGGGAAGGGGTGGAGCGGGAGGGAAGGGAAGATGTGACAAGGGAGTTGCGGAGGGAGCGGGCGTTGCGGAAGGCAGACAGGGGGGCAGACGGGAAGATGTGCCGAGTGGAGGGGTCACGTTGGAGGTGGCGAAACTGGCGGAGGAATATCTGTTGTATTCGCCGGCAGGTGGGGTGAAATGTGAGGACCAGGGGGACTCTGCCCATGGTGTGAGTGGGGGAATGGAGGGAGAGGGCAGTGTTGCGGGCTATGGAGGAGACCCCGGTGCGAGCCTCATCTATAGTGGGGGAGGGGAAACCCCGTTCTCCGAAGAACAAGGACATTTGTGATGACCTGGTGTGCAACACGTCATCCTGGGAGCAGATGCGGCGTAGACGGAGAAATTGGGAATAGGGGATGGAATCCTTACAGGAAGCAGGGTGGGAGGAAGAGTAGTCCAGGTAGCTGTGGGAGAGTTGGTTTGTAGTGGATGTCGGTCAGGAGTGTATCACCTGCAATAGAGATGGTGAGGTCAAGGAATGGTAGGGAAATGTCAGAAATGTCGGAAAAACGTGTATTAAGAATGCCGGATGGAAGTTGATGGTGAAATGGACGAAGTCAGTCAGTTATATGTGGGTGCAGGAGGTGACACCAAAGCAGTCGTCAATGTAACGGAGGTAAAGATCGGGGGTGGAGACCTGATACGCCGAGAACAAAGATTGTTCAACGTGCCCGACAATGAGGCAGGCGTAGCGAAGGCCCATGCGTGTGCCCATAGCTACGCCTTGTGTTTGGAGGAAATGGGAGGAGTCAAAAGATAAGTTATTGAGGGTAAGGACCAACTCCGCTAGGCGGAAGAGGGTGTCAGTGGACGGGTATGGGTTCCTCCTCTGGTCGAGGAAGTACCGGAGGGCTTTGAGACCATCCTGGTGGGGGATGGAGGTGTATAGTGACTGGACGTCCGTGATGACGATGAGAGGATGTGGGCCTGGGGAATGGAATGCGTGGAGACGATGGAGAGTGTCTGAAGTGTCTTGAACGTAGGCGGGGAGGGATTTTTAAAGGTTTAGATGGGTTTAGATGCGGGTTACAGGGGTTTACAGGGGGTTTAGTGAGGGTTTAGCGGAGGTCAGATGGGTTTACAGGGGGTAAGAAAGGTTTAGAGGGAACTAGATAGATCTAGAGGTGTATAGAGGGTTTTCGAGGGGCTAACAGGGTTTTAGAGCGGTTTGGAGGGAGCTATTATGGGAACTGGTCTGAATGAAATTTATTACCTTGCAGTTATGCAGATAGTAAATAACAAAATGCACAATAAACACAAACTTAACATCCACCACTGTGAGATCACCAGACACCGCCTCACTGTAATGGAAGGCAAAATCTTAAGTCTTTGTCTCTTCCCTTCTTGTTCTTCCTCTTCCTCTGCGCTGAGGCGATCCAGGCCTCCGATATTATGACCCCACCGGGTAATGTAACTAAGTCCCGCGGCTGAACCGTGCTCCGCTAACGGGCCGGGGTGGTCGAAGCTGCCGCCCTCCAGTCCTGCAGACGCAGCTGTTGCCGCGGGAGCTCCGTAAAAACAGGTCACGGACCTGTGACCTGCGAGCTCCCGACGATGTCATCCACTGGGCCCCCGGCCGAACCTACGAAGTCGCTGCCGCCGCCACCGCCACCGGAAAGCCGCCATAGCTCCGAGTCGGGCCGCCGGAACGGTGGAGTGCCTGAACACGCCAGAGCCCCGACGTCGGCCAGCCTCGCGCTGGTAAGTGCTGGCTGGCTGTCTTCGGAGCCTCCAGTTAGGTCGTATTTGAAGGCTACCAGCTCCGCCATTAGGCCTCAGCGCAGACGGAGACGGAGACGGGGGATACGTCAAGCAAAGTCCCGTCCCCCCGAAGGAAGAGACTAACCGATTCTCCCACCGCTGCCACACAAATACACAACATAATAAATCAAATTAACACGCCATGCGACAAGAAATGACCAATATAAAGAAAAACGGACGGATTGCAGGCGAGACGCAGCTGCCAAGGCAGCGCCGGAATGTCAAGAGGAGTTTAGAGTTGGGTAGAGGAGTTTGCATGGGGTTTACAAGGTATATAGGCATTTGTAGTGTTTAGAGGAGATTGGGGGCGTTTCCGGGGGTATACAGGGGTTTACAGGAGTTTGCAAGGGGATTCTATGGATGTGTACTGATTCATTGTGGTTCAGAGGGGTTTCGATGGGTTTCTATGTGTTTCGAGGGGTTTCCAGCTGCTTCGATGTGTTAAGGTTTTCGAGGGGTTTCGATGTGTTTCGGGGGATTTAGAGGGATTTACAGGGATTTCGAGAGGTACATTTTAACATAAACATCCATCACAGTGACTCATACACATTCCTCACTGTGATGGAAGGCGAAGTCCCTTAAGGCATATGTAGTGGTTTAGAGGGGTTTAGAGGGGTTTACATGGGATTACATGGGGTTTTGTAGGAATTACAGGAGTTTAGAGGAGTTTAGAGGTGGGTAGAGGGTTTTACAGGGGGTTGCAGGCGTTTAGTGGCGTTTACAGGGTGCTTAGAAGGGTTTAGACGGCTTTAGAGGGGTTTCGACGGTGCTTTCAAATGTGGTTGGGGGTTAAATGGGTTTCGAGGGGGCTAGAGTGGGCATAGAGGGGAGGGATGGGTTTAGCTGGGGTTAGAGGGGGTTTAGAGGGGTGTCGAGTGGTGTAGATGGGTTTAGAGTGTTTAGAAGTGTTGTCGGGGTTTAGAAGGGATTAAAGGGGTTTAGAGGGGTTTAGATTGGGTTTACATTGGTTTACACGGTTTACAGGGGTTTACAGGAGATTACAGGTGTATACATGGTTCTAGAAGTTTTTACAGGTATGTAGATATGTATACAGTGGTTTAGAGGGGTTTAGTGGAGCTTTGAGGGGTTTACAATGTTTTATATGCGTTTGTAGTCGTTTGCAAAGGGTTCATACGGGTTTACAAGCGTTTACCGCGGTTTAGAGGGCTTTAGAAGGGTTTAGAAGGGTGTGGACGGGTTTGAGGGTTTGGAAGTTTTTAGAGGTGTTTGGAGTGGTTTGGAGCCATCTGGAGTGGACCGATTGGATTTAGAATTGTTTGGAGGGGTTATGAGGGGTTCAGAAGGGTTTAGTTGGGATTGCGGGGTTTTGAGGGGTTTGTTGGGGGTTTTGAGTGGTTGGAGGAGTTTGGAGGGGTTGGAATAGTTTAGATGGGTTTAGAGGAGGTGTAGAGTGGCTTCGACTTTTAAGGGTGTTCGATATGGTTTACAGGTATTATAGTTGGTTTATACATGCAACCAATAACATAGTTACCTCAGTACCATTAACCCCGCCTAGTTACATCAATCATAACGCCTTCCCCTTCCTGTGTACGGTTCAGTAGAAGAATGTAGCCAGTGCGTGAGGATGTACGTAATACCCGGTGCTATCATTAAAAGATGTTGCACACTTCAAGAATTTGTGAATTGCTTACTTACATCGTATCGAAGCTGAAAGACACTTGCGTCTCCTGTCTATCGGGATTTTTTTTTTTTTTTATTTGTGCCCTTTTGTGCTTAATCTCTCTGACCACGGCGTCCTCCTGCAGAAAGCCCGCGCAGCTTGTCTTTGATGCTGATATTTCTGAGCACTGGGCCACGTTTGAATTTGATTTCACCCACTTTGTCAACGTCGCACACCGCACTGATCCTGATTCCCTCAAAGCCTCCCTCCTACTCAACCTTGTCGGACCTGATGCCATGAAGAGAGCCAAAACTTTCACCTACGTTCCAGCGGTCCTGGACGACAACAACGTGGTGATTACTCCTGCAGAATCTGCCAGTGCCCCCGCTTGCCTGCTACGTAAGTTCAGGGAGGTTTGTGACCTGCCCTCGAACCGCATTCTAGAGAGGACACGTTTCTTTACAAGGAGACAGTTGTCGGATGAACCTGTTGAATGTTTTATTGCCGTTTTTGCGTTATCTCGCCCAGCGGTGCGGTTTTGGTGACATGACAGACCAGCTCACTAAAGACATTTAATAACTGGCATGCATGACCAGAAGCTGCGATGTGAGCTTCTAAGGGATCCGGATCTAACGTTGGAAAAAGCCATGCATGCCTGCAGATTGTCTGAGGTCGTTGTATTGCCTGATGACCCCCGGGACTCGGGCAATACATCTGTCAACCTGGCTGGGTTTAGGAGACCATAGCCTCGGATGGGAAACAATGTTTTTCTGCCGCGTGCCAACCCGGGTCCTGATGAAGTGCCCCCAAAAAGGTGCCCAAACTGTAACTACATGCACCACAGACTGGCGATGTGCCCTGCCTATGGCAAAGCCTGTAACTTTTGTAAAAAAAACTAAATCACGTCTCTGCCGCCTATCGTTCCTTCCGTTCCCCTGGGAGACAGCTACAGATTTCCAGACCCAGTCTAAACATGCTGAGACAATCTGATAGCTGTTACGACTCACAGCCCGACATAGCTGAATCCTATGATGCAGATCCAATTAATTATCCCGAGGATTCGAATGTGTTTACCCTCCACCAGGCACCTGGCCAACGTTCTGATCCTTCCGTATCTGTGACTGTCAATGATGTAACCTTCCTTGCAAAGTTAGACACTGGTGCGAAGGTCAACGTTGTGTTAATAAATCTTTTCAACAAGATAAGGAATAACGAGCCCCTGGTCTCTGACAATGCTGCTCTGCATGCCTATGGTGGAGAAAGGCCTGCGGGGAAGGCCACATTAAATTCCGTGCTCCAAAAGGCCACTAGAAACCTGGTTTTCTATGTTTTGAACTCTGACTGTGTAACCCTGCTGGGCAACCGTGCGGCCAAGATCTTGGCGTGGTGTCCTTCGACCGCACAGTCCGCAAAGTGCAACTGTCGTTTAACCCGGTTGCAGAATACCAGGACCTGTTCAACGATGACCTGGGAAAGTTACCACTGACATACCATATTTCCATTGACCCAAATATACAACCCGTGGTCCGCATACCTCACAGGGTGTCCCACGCCATGAAAGACAGGGTCGAGGCGATGCTTAACAACATGGTCGAAAAGGGGGTGCTAGAAGCGGTTAGCGAGCCCACGGATTGGGTCTCCACCATGGTTGCCACGATAAAGAAAGACAAGAACGAAATACGTGTGTGTATCAACCCTAAGGACTTAAACCTTGCCACCAGGCGACCACACTACTCCATGCGGTCTGTTGAGGACGTGGCGGCTCTGGTCGGGAAAGCCACCATCTTTTCGATCCTAGACGCTAAGAACTTGTTTTGCCAGATCCCATTGGACAAAGCGTCTTCTGACCTGACGACCTCTCCACACCGTTTGTCAGATTCAAGTTCCTGCGAATGCCATTCGGCATCAATTCCGCTGGCGACGTGTTCCAGCGAACGATGGAGCAGATATTCTCAGGCCTGCCATGTAACATCATCGTGGATGATATCCTGGTCTATGGGAAGGACATTGCTGAGCACGACCCGAACCTCCGCCGCGTCGTGGATCGGGCGCGAAAGGCCAACCTGAGGCTGAATCCAAAGAAGTGCCCGTTCCGTGTCTCAGAAGTCACGTATGTTGGACATGCTTTCACCTCTAACGGACTAAAACCAGACCCTCTGAAGGCAGCTGCCATCTCCAAGATGGCAGCCCCTCCGACGTGCCAGGTCTACAACGATTCTTGGGCATGGTGAACTGCCTTGGGAAGTTTGTACCAAACCTCAGTGAGCTGAGTGTTCCCCTGCGGCATCTGACAAAAAAGGATATCGCCTGGGTCTGGCTCCCACAGCACCAGCAGGCCTTTGACTGCCTCAAGTCGAAACTGATTAACACTCTGACGTTGCGGTTCACCTTATGCGAGTCGCCCCATCACCGTCACCTGTGACGCTACCAAGTTCGGTCTGGGTGCGGCCTGCCTTCAGTCTGTCGATGGATCGTTACATCCTGTCTCCTATGCCTCCCGCACCATGACGGACACCGAGCAGTGGTACGTTCAGATCGAGAAGGAGCTGCTCGCGGTGGTGTTCGCCTGCTCCAAGTTCAGAGACTTCCTGTTTGACAGCAGATTTTACGGTCGAAACCGACCACCAGACACTGGTGACAATCCTGAACAAGCCGATTGACGCTGCCCCTGCCAGGCTGCAGCGGATGATGCTGCAGCGCTTTGATTTCGACGTCATCTACAAGAAAGGCACCGAGGTGCACATTGCAGACACCCTATCGCGCGCCCCGCGGACCTCCTGTGCCAACCACCCCTACGAAACCGAGGACTTGCTCGTACTGGGCGTTAATTGTATCCCCACCAAGCAGTTACAGCTCTTGGCCAAACACACCGCTACCGATCCAGTTTTGCAGCGGCTTGCAGTGGTGATTAAATCGGGTGGCCAACGAAGCGCTCCAGTGCGCCGACTGAAACACAGCCTTTCTTCCTGGTCCGCGATGAACTGGTGCTACAGAATGGCGTTATCGTCAAGAGACACAAAGTTGTGGTCCCGTCCTCCGTGTTTGATTTCTACTATCGCACAGCCCATAGCGGACACCCCGGTGCAACACTCGCCCACGCTCAGTGCCAATTCTACTGGCCCGGAATGGCCAGGTATATCCGGGACCGCGTTTCTGCCTGTTCTACGTGCAACAGTCTTGCACCACACCAGCAGCGACAGCCCCTGCTGCAACAACCTGCTCCTGCCTTGCCCTGGTCCTCGCTGGCTGCCGACATCTTCGAGTGGCGTGGTAACCACTACCTCGTCCTGGTCGACTCATACTCAAACTGGTTCGAGGTGGTTTTGCTGACATCCCTCACATCGGATATGGAGATCCGTAAGCTGCGGAGACACTTCTCCACCTGGAGGCGTGGGTTCGGATTCCACATCTGACACCATGTAAATAAGCAATTCACATAGTGTTGGAGCGTGACACATCCTTTAATGATAGCACAGGGTATAACAAACGTCAGCAATCACTGGTTACATTCTTCTACTGAACTGTGCCCAGGGAGGGGAAGCGTTATGATTGATGTTAACTAAGGCGGGGTTAATGGTAGCTATATTATTGGTTGCATGCATAAACCATCTATACAGACCAATCACTGACCACACTGATAATGCCACTACTGATCCAGACACATCACTGACCACACTGATAATGTCACTACTTATACAGACCAATCACTTACCACAATGATAAGGTCACTGCTCATCCAGACCCAGCACTGACCACGCTGAACAAATGTTATTCGATTGATGTTCACAGCCATTTCCAGCATATCGCACAAATGTTGTCCGGAAACAAATTTGGGGGCTTCATCGAGGACTTGGGGGACTCTGGACTTTATCATTTGGAAGTCTGGAGGGTAACGAGTGATCTTATCGAGATGCGTCGAATGATGTGGGCATTGAGAGGGTGACATTTGGACAGGTGTATGCAGAGCGAAGTTTTAGTATGAGATTAATCATCCGTCGGAAAGTATTATTCTCCCGCATGAAACACGGGTACACAACTGACATGCACCCACTCCTTCAAAACGGCCTGTCAGCTTTTGTTTATTGAGTTAGCAGAATACTTTAGCCTCGAAATTGAACACATCAAATATCAACAGGTTTCAACATTTCTCAAAGTTGTAGATTAAACGGTAATCACGATATGATTGCCAGTCATCTACATTGGTATATTCAATGCCTGCGATGATCTTTGACTTATTTATATGTGTAACTACATGTTTACACACCATGACGGGAAACATAAAAACAGTAGATACAAAATGCTGAAGAAACTAAGCGGGTGAGGCGGCATCTATGGCGAGAAGGAATAGGCGACGCTTCGGGTCGAGACCCTTTTTCAGACTGATGTCAGGGGAGGGGTTAGGACAAATGAAGAAAGGAGGCGGAGACAGTGGGACTCGTGGGACGACTGGGAAGGCGGTTATCTGAAATTAGAGAAGTTATCATTCATACCTCTGGGTTGTTCCTCCAATACACGCTGGGCCTCACTCTGACAATGGTGGAAGCCCAGAACAGAAAGGTCAGATTGGGAATGTGAGGGGAGGTGAATTGGTGGACCACCGGGAGATCAGTTTAAGACGGACTGAGCGGAGGAAGGGAAATATGCTCTCTGGTACTATTTGATAAATAGGCACAAGTATCAGGTGTCGATATGTGGCAGCCCTCTGTGAACCGCTGTGTGGGCAACGCAGACGGAGGAGTGGAGATGTTCTCTCGAGCCGACCTTGCCGTCTGGTCTGTGGTTTTGTATTAACATAATCCTGACGACTTGTCAGAAGCTGTTCACCAGAAAATATACAGCAGATTGAACAGTTCCTCGCCTTGTGTTCACTGGCTGCTAATAATATTCCCCACTGTGAGAAGGGCACAGCAAAGTTAATCAACTCCCGCTTTCGCAGATCTGAAGCTGGAATTATAATCTTTCAGCATTAAACATAGAAACATAGAAATTAGGTGCAGGAATAGGCCATTCGGCCCTTCGAGCCTGCACCGCCATTCAATATGATCATGGCTGATCATCCAACTCAGTATCCCGTACCTGCCTTCTCTCCATACCCTCTGATTCCCTTAGCCACAAGGGCCACATCTAACTCCCTCTTAAATATATCCAATGAACTGGCCTCAACTACCCTCTGTGGCCGAGAATTCCAGAGACCCACCACTCTCTGTGTGAAAAAATTCCTTCTCATTATTCAACTGTGCGCCAGTGAGAAGTATTTACTATTTATAACAACAAGGCGTTTTGGCAATATCGGCAATATAGTATTGAGTGAAACATTACTGACAACTAAATGCTCCAGGGCTTCAATGTTTCAGATGTGATGTAGAGGGAGGCAAGAACTGGGGGAAGAGTGGCTACTGTGTTCTGTGTTCTGTGGATGTTGTGTTCTGTGCGCGCGCAAAGCCGAGAACTACATAGAGCAACATATATGTAGACTGATCATTTAAGGAAGGATAGCGTTGCTATTGAGGGAGTGCAGCGTCTGTTCACAAGGCTAATCCCCGGTTTGGCGGAGCTTTCATATAAGGAAACATTGTAACGACTGAGCCTGTATTCACTGGAATTTGGAAGGATGGGGGTGTTCTACTCCCCTTAGAATCGTTCTTTCTTTTTGGAACGAAATGATCCTGCGTCTTCCGGATTATGCCCAGAAATTACCGCCATTGCTGGCCCACTGTCATTCCGGTCAGGATCCCTTTCCTGTCTCCCTTGGCCAGCTGCCCTCTCACGCCTACATAGTCCCCTTTGTTCAACTGCATCACTGACACTTACTATTTAACGTTCTCCTTCTCCAATTGCAGATTAGAATTAATCATATTATGATCACTACCAAGCGGTTCAGAAACAGGTGAATTGACCATGGGGAACAAGGTCATTTCGAGGATTTTTTCGAGGATGTAACTAGCAGAGTTGATAAGGGAGACCCAATGGATGTGTCATATCTGGAATTTCAGAAGGCTTTCGTCAAGGTCCCACATAAGAGATAAGTATATTTTCAGAATGGCAGGCAGTGATTAGTCGGGTATCGCAAGGCTCAGTGCTGTGACCCCCAGCTATTTATAATATATATTCATGATTTGGACGAGGGAAATTAATGCAACATCTCCATGTTTGCGGACGACACGAAGCTGGGGGACAGTGTTAGGTGTGAGGAGGATCCTAGGAGCCTGCAAGGAGACTTGGATAGACTGGGTTAGTGGGCAAATCCATGGCAGATGCAGTATAATGTGGATAAATGTGTGGTTATCAACTTTGGTGGCAAAACAGGAGGGTAGACTATTATCTGAATGGTGGCAAATTAGGAAAAAAGGGAGATGCAATGAAACCTGGGTGTCATGGTACACCGGTCATTGAACGTAGGCATGCAGGTGCAGCAGCCAGAGAAGAAAGCGAATGGTATGTTAGTATTCATAGCACAAGGATTTGTGTATAGGAGCAGAGAACTTCTACTGTAGTTGTACAGGGTTTTTGTGAGACCACACCTGGAGTATTACGTACAGTTTTGGTCTCTAAATCTAAGGAAATACATTCTTGCCATATTGGGGGTACAGGGAAGGTTCACCAGACTGATTCCTGGGATATCAGGACTTTCACATGAAGAAAGACGGGATAGACTCAGTGTGTGCTTGCTAGAAGTTAGAAGATTGAGGGAGGTTCTTAGAGAAATTTACAACATTCTTTAAAAAGTTGGACAGGCTAGATGCAGGAAGATCTTTCCCGATGTTGAGTAGGTCCAGGACAAGGGATCACAATTTAAGGATAAAGGGGAATTCCTTCAGGACCAAGATGAGGAAAACATTTTTCACACAGAGCGTGGTGAGTCTATGGAATTCCCTGCCACAGAAGGTAGTTGAGGCCAGTTCATTGGCTATATTTAAGAAGGAATTAGATGTGGCCCTTGTGACTGATGGAATCAGCGGTTAAGGAGAGAAGGCAGGTACAAGATACTGAGTTGAATGATCAGCCATGATCATATTGATTGGTGGTGCAAGCTCGAAGGGCCGAATGACCTACTCCTGCACCGATGTTTCTATGTTTCTAACAGTTCAGAGAGATTGACAGCAATAAGCTTGGAGGGAGAGAGAAAGAGAGGAGGGAGATGTGCTGCATCATTTGCCGTTTTGTTCAGGTTTAGTACAATTCTGAGGCGGCAATGTTTTTGTTCTTTGAGTGTCGTGAGTTTTTGGGGTCGTTCCTCCTCAAAGGTGATGAAGGCAGAGAATGTTATTGTCCCATGGTATTGTCCCATGGTGTAGTCAGATCTATTCCAGGAAAGCAGGGAGTGAATGGTTCAGTCAGTCAGTCAGTCAGCGGGAATGTGGGGTTGAGGTCACAGTCAGTGAAGCCGCGACCATGTTGAGTGCGATCATATGATACGGCGAGGTGATCTGTTGAAGGAGAGTGGGGGGTGGGGGGCATTTTAGTCCGAGGTGATGTGTGAAACTAATTCCTCATCGTGTGGACAATGGTCGCCCAGTCCAGTCCACCTTCAAACTGGGCACCAGAAGCTCTGAGTGTCCCTGGAATTTGGCATTGCCTTGCTGAGTGAAACGGATTGAAGGAAATCAGACAAACAACATGAGGTAGAGAGTTGGATCTGATGGAGTTTGAAACATTATCCCCTTTGCTGGAACAATGCTACCGCTCGCAATTTCTAATCCTCTCTATCGCTACAATTCCCAGTCTTTCGAGTTTCTCAATCAATTCCCTGAATAAACCACGACCTGTCTCAGCAGGGATTTCACTCGGCTGATGTAATCTGTTTGCGAATAATTTCAAAATCTCTATTTTTACACTCTGTTGAAACTTCGCTGTCCCGGAGGAGACGAAAAATGGTATAAAATCTCCAGGAATGTTCTGCCCCAGCATTTCATTGCGAGACATTACCGGTAGCTCACGAGGACACATCGCTGGGCAGAGAAAATGGGGGGAACGTATATTGAATATTTAGACGTGGAGGAGATCTTGTACGTGATCATTGCTGCCGTTGGAGTCCCTGGTAAGTGAGCAGGACAATTCAAGTTATATAACTAAATCCGTGTGTTAACTGGTGTTGCCTGATTATCATCATGTTTCAAGTTCCCAACTGACGATCGTTGTACAAGAATATGTGAAGAATATCAATCCTCTCAGTGAAATATTTGTGAATTAACGCTGCTATGATTTGTCTTATTTTCATTCAGCTGAAACGAACTCTCTCTTTCTCTCACTGCTGCCGGCCGGGACCCACTAGAATGTTGTTCTTGCCTTCAGTGGCACCTAGCTCAGAGTTGTCCCAGTGCTCGGGACAGGCAGGCAGCTCTCCGCGACGGTGTGACTGGGAGAGAGGGGTTCACATTGGGGCGCTCACTGTGTCGGAGTTATTGATCAGAGTGAACGCCCGCTCCTGTGGACACTGTGTCTCACCGTGGAGTGTTTCACAGTCGGATTCCACCCACAGCCTGTTGGTCAATAATTGGATCGCTCTCCTGAACCAGTGGCCGCGGATCTAACGGTGTGTGTGTGTGTGTGTTGTTACTGAACTGGACTCACTGTGGAATGAATCCATTAAAGGAGCCACTCTGCTGCCGGATTCTCAGTTGTCCCCGCCTTCCCTCTGGAAGCCTCCCCCCTCGTCCCCATCAGATGCCGAGTTCCCAGAGCCCTGGTTAGACGCGGCCGGTCACGGTTAAGTCTGTGAAAGCGGACCCATCAGAGACTGTGAGCACAGCAGGGTTAACTATCGAAAGGACCATTGCGCCTGTCGTAGCGGTTGACTGCTCGTTTCCTCCCCGCCAGTTACCCCGCCCGCTCGTCGCCTTATCTCCTCTCCCCTGAAGCAGGCAGGCAGGTCGGGCACAGTTGGAGCCGGCTCTGACATTGTTAAACTTGCAGCAACCGTGCACCGACGCCAACACTCCTGATCTTGAGCTGAAAGTCGAGGAGGTGTACAGTTAGCCCAGGAGAACTAATGCAATAATGCCCAGTGTCCGTTCACTTGTCTTTCCGCAGTGAATTTAATGGCGATTGTGATCCTGTCCCGGGGAAAGTGCGGCCTCTCCACCTGCACCGCTCGCTACCTGGTGGCCATGGCAGCGGCCGATCTACTGGTCCTGATCACTGAGGTCATTTTGCGTCGGCTCCGATTTGATTTATTTTATTGGAGTTTCCTGCGTATCACGCCTGTGTGCAGTGTTAACGAAGTACTGGCGTTTGCAGCTACAGACTGTTCTGTCTGGTTCACCGTCACTTTCACCTTTGATCGGTTTGTTGCCATTTGTTGCCAGAAGCTGAAAAGTAAATATTGCACCGGGAAAACTGCGGCTGTGGTTCTGGAAACAGCCGGCGTTCTGCTCTGTCTGAAAAACGTTCCCCGCTCCTTCACAAAGGAGCCGGGACGTGACAGCGACAATGTCCCGTATGACTGTACCTGGGTGCCCAGTTATTTCACTGACCCCGGGTGGGTGGCATTTGACTGGATCATCACGGTTTTAACTCCGCTCTTCCCTTTCGCTGTAATCCTGCTGCTCAACGCTCTGACAGTCCGCCACATTTTAGTGGCCAGTCGGGTCCGTAATGGGCTGAGGGGTGAGAGCAAGGGGGAGAATCGCAGTGACCCGGAGTTGGAGAGCATGAGGAGGTCTGCGGTTTTACTCTTCACCATCTCCGGCAGCTTCATCCTCCTGTGGCTGCCGAATGTTGTAGAATTCCTCTATTATCAGATCAGAGCAATTGCAACTGTTCGGAGTGAATCTCAAATAATCTTTAGCAACGTCGGGTTTTTGCTGAGGAATCTCAGCTGCTGCACCAACACATTTATTTACGCGGTGACCCAGTCCAAGTTCAGGGAGCAGGTGAAGAGCGCGATTAAATATCCGTTCACCTCAATGCTGAGGATCATTAAGAAATCCGCGCCCTGAGCGCATTCATCCTAGAGGCGGCTGCAGTCTGTCCGCTCCGGGCTCCGGCTCCTGACATTCACCGCCGGTTCTTTAAGGCATCAGTCCCGGGATAACCAGTCCGTCACAGCGAGAACTCCACAATGGTGACCGATCTGGGGTCCACTCCACTCCACCCGGGGACCAATCGTCTCATCTCACTCCGCGGATCAGTTTTGCCTCCTGATCGTGTTCCGTTTGGAATAACCATCCCCAGAATGATTGTCCAATCTCGCACTAGTGACTGGGCGTCTTACCGCAGGGTCCACTGTCCCAATTCATGGAGTCCGAGAGTCATGGACTCATGCAGCACGGAAACATCTTCCGTCCCAACTCGTCAACTTTGCCCTTTGATCTCCGTGCCACTTGCCCGTGTTTGACCAACATGCCTCGCAACCTGCACCTGTCTAAATGTATCTGAAACGTTGTAATAATACATGCTCTGCCTGCTGGTTCCATATACCCCCCATCCTGTGTGTAGGGGGATTTAATGCTGTCTGGTGCTATATTTGTACCCTGTGCGTCACGCAGAGAGTCGGAGACACAAAGTAAAATCAGCTCGCAGTTCAGTGACGTGTCTTCTCAAACCAGTCTATTTATTAAAGGCCTTACCGGCACCCATTGGGAATCACTAAAGGGACCACCCCCCCCCCCCCCCCGCGCGCGGTCCGCTCTCCCCACTTTCTCTCCCCCTCGCTCTCCCCACTTTCTCTCCCCCTCGCTCTCCCCATCTCTCTCCCCCTTATCTCCCCCTCTTTCTCCGTCCCCACTCTCCCTCCCTCACTCATCGCTCTCTCCCCCTCACAGGTTTCTCTCGGTCACTCTCTCCACTCTCTATCCATACTCTCCCTCACCCCCTCGCCTCCCCTCACGTCCCTCTCTCTCCCCCTATCTCCCCCTCTCATTCTCCCCATCTCTCACACCCTTTCTCCATTTTCCCACGATATCTCTCCCCTCTACCTCCCCACCCCCTTTCTCCCTCCCCCCGCCTTCTCCATCTCCCCAATGTCTTCCCCCTCTCTCTATTCCCTCTCCACCCCAGCCTCTTTTCCCCTCTCTCTCCCCCTCTCATTCCCTCCCTCCCCTTCGTCATCGTTTCCATCTCTCTATTTCTCTTTTTTCCTCTCCCCCCCTCCTCCTTTCAGCCTCGCTCTCTCCTCCATCACTCTCTCCATTTCGCTTCCTCCCTCCTCCTCTCCATAACCTCTCCACACTCTGTCTCCTCCTCTCTCCCCCCCCTTCCCTCCCCCTCTCTGTCTCGACCTATCTTTCCCCCTCTCTCTATCACCTTCCCCAAATTTACTACCCCTCTCTCTCTCCGCTTCGTTCTCCCCTCTCTCTCTCTCTTCCTCCTCTTTATCCCAGCCCCCCCCCTCTATCCGCCCTCTCTTTCCCTCTCATTCTTCCTCTAACTCTCGCTCCCTCATTTCGCTCTCCCCTATCTCACGGCATCCTATGCCCCACTCTCTCCCTCACCCCTCTCTGCAATCTCTCTCTTGCCCCTTGCCATTTCCCCCTCCTCTCTCTCTATCTCATTCTCCCCACTCTCTCTTACCTGCCCCCCCACTCGCCCCCCCTCTATCCCTCTCCCCCTCCCCCACCGCGCTCTCCCTCTCACCCCCTCTCTTCCCCATTTGCAACACACACTCGCTCTTCCGGAGCGCGGGTCTCGGCTGCGGCGCGACTCACGTTGCAGCGGCCTTTACAGCCTGTCCATCTTTTTTTCTGTCTAGTTAAATGTAGTTGTTCGTGTTTTGTTGTACTGTTTCTAACTGTGTATATGTGGGGTTGGGGGGGGGGGGGGGGGTAGGGGGAAACTTAAAATCTCTTCCCTGCAACGGGAGACCCGACTTTTTCCCTGTCGGGGCTCCGGTGACGTTGGGGCCTAGCACCGTGGAGCGGCCTCCAACCGGGACGACCTGGGGGCTCCAGTCACAGAGCCTGTGCAGCTGCGGACTTTCCATTGGGGGGCTGGCCGGCATCAGAGCGTGGGGAGCGGTGGTGGCTCGCTACTGCAGCCCGACTCCGGGGCTCCAGCTCCAGTTCCAGCTCCAGCTGCGGCCCGACTGCGGAGCTCCAACTCCAGCTCCAGCTCCAGCTGCGGCCCGATTCCGGAGCTCCAACTCCAGCTCCAGCTCCAGCTCCAGTTGCAGCTGCGGCCCGACTCCGGAGCTCCAACTCCAGATCCAGCTGCAGATTACTGCCGGTGGACTGTCGGGATGTCGGGAGCTCGCGGGTCCAGGTGAGAGTCCACTCGCCGGAGCTCCCGCAACGCAACTTCTCCAGTCCGTGTCGCGGGTTTGGAGCGACCCGGAGCGGGGCCGTACATCGCCCGGCAAGGCTTTAATGGCCGCGGGACATTGCAGCGCCCGCCAAGGGCTCCAACTATGACTTTTGGGCCTAGAGCGGGGCCGTACATCGCCCGGTGCGGCTTCAATGGCCGTGGGACTTAACACCGCCCGCCTGGAGCCTCGACATTGGGAGAGAACTGGCGGGGAGAGAGAAGAACTTTGCCTTCCATCACAGAGAGGAGGAGATTCACTGTTATGGATGTTTGTGTGAATTGCATTGTTTGTGTGTTTTTTAATGAATTGTTCTGTTTGTATGGCTTGTAGAAACGGAGTTTCGTTCGAGCCTCTCTGAGGTTCGAATGACAAGTAATAAAATCTAATATTAAGATTAAACGAGAATGTACCAGTTTGAAGTTTGATCTTTATTTTATGAGGAGTTACGATGAGGGATTACGTGAAGACCCCGCCAGCACGCATGCGCGACATTCTTCAAAGCAGTGGTGTGAAGTCACAGAACAGTCACAATGACTAATATAGTAAGATAAGAGAGAACTTTCATACCAGGTGATCTTTATAATAGAGGGTTGGGAGCGGAGGGCACGTAATCCCTCATCGTAACTCCTCATAAAATAAAGATCAAACTTCAAACTGGTAAGTTCTCGTTTAATCTTACTATTTTACTTCGGAGTCACGTGAGTGACTACGTGAAGATTTCAAAGCTCTGTGATTTCATGCCCGGGAAGCTCCATGCTCACACACCGCTATGCTGGGATAAGAGGATGAACGTAATTCAGACATGACACTGGCTGAAAAACAAAAATATGAATTATTCATACCAAAACCAATATAAATATCCCATAAGGGTAAATTATTTGGCAGAACTGAATTCCTCCCTGCATAAGAGACAGGAGAGGCCACGGGTTTATAGAAGAAGCGATGAAAAGTCTTCTCATTACTCCAACCCGCTGTGGTCAGGATGTGGTCCAATGGTACTACCATCATCCCAGCCGCCGAGGTGGATGCCGTCCTGGTGGAGTGAGATTTGAATATATTGGTGTCCACCCCCGTCGCATCCAGAACCACCCTTGACCATCTAGAGATGGTTAACACCGTGACTTTGTGATGGGGCTTTCTGTGACATATAGGCAATGCTGTCTCCGTGCCCCTGAGACTTATGGTGACTGAAATATATCGTGAAATTAACGTGACGATGCAGAGTCGAGTATCTGCTGGATATGCCCGAATTCCAAGGCATGGTCAGACGCTCCGGGTCGATCTAGTTTTGACAGTCCCTGCACATAAAAAAGTGATTTTGTCATTGGTGATAGTCATGGCATCCAGATTAAGTTTGTGCAGAGACTGGGCCCGTTGTGCCGTGATTAGTGCCATAATCATTACCATTTTGTATGTTAGCTCAGCCAAAGTGAGTCCCGAATAGGTGTCCATCCTTGCAGCATAGTTAAACTGTGCTGATATCCCACGTATGGCAGTATCTGGGCCTGGGGGGGATTGGAATTGAAATTCCTCTCATTAGTTTGGATACTAATTGATGTGATCCAATGCCCAATTGGTCACTTCCCTGGCCCAAGTAAGACGATAGGGCACTCCTGGCACTGTATATGGCACTGTAGCTCAGTCCCTCATCAAAGTGTAGGGCAGCCAAGAATTCCAGCACTTCTGTAATAGTAGCGGATTCATATGTAGTGTTGGTAGTAGCGCAGAATCCTCCCACTTCCTGATGTAGGTCAGGTACTGCTTCCTGGTGGACTCCCTGCATGCTGCTGAGATGGTGTCTATGGTTCTGCTAGTGAGTCCGTATCCCAGAAGAGGCCGTTTTAGAATCTGCAAATTAACCAGTCCATGCGGTCATGACATGGGTGGTGATCTCCTGAGCCAGGATGTATGAGCAGACTAGGTCGTTTATTGACCCGAATGCAAGGTTCTGTGGCCATCTTCTGTATCGCTGGGAACCATGGTTGGGTAGGCCAGTCGGGCATTACCAAAATACCCGAAGCGGAGTCTAGTTTGATGTCCTGCAAGAGCCGACTGATGAGGCAGAAGGGGTGGGGAATGCATAACAGAACAATCCCCCCAATGTAGCGTGAAATCGTCCATCGCTACTGCCCCTGGGTCTGGTTCCCAAGCAACATTTGTTGGTAGTTGCTGACTTAATCTGGACGCGAATAGGTCGATATCTGGTGTCCCATAACGTTCTACAATATCTGTGAACACTTTCCGATCCAACATCCCTTCTATGTTGTCGTTAAATTTGCGTGACCTGGTGTCTGCCACTGTGTTTAGTTTGCCTGGGAGGTAAGTGGCTGAATCCAAATTCCCCTTTGCAGACACCAGTGCCAGATATTGTTGGCCAATTCATCACACGATATCGACTTTATTCTGCCCATATGGTTAATATAAGCCACCACCGTGGTGTAGTCAATTTGTATCCTAACATGAACTTTGTGCATGTTTGTGCAGTATGCCCTGAGGCCGTGAAATGCTGCCAGCATTTTAGAATAGTTAATCCCCAAGTTTTTGAATAGGGTTAACTCTTGTGCACTCCATCTACCTCCACACTAGTGGTAGTATTAGTAGCTCCCCAACCTTTGGCACTGGCATCCGTTTGTAAGATGATCGAGGGATTGATGATAGTGATGGGTTAGGAACAATATTGGGCATTAACCATCCACCAATTTAATTCGGCTTTTGCCTTCTCTGGTATTTTCATAGTCCTGTCGAAATGGCCTGCATGACTTCCCAGAGCTATAATTTTAGCTCTTTGTAGGTTTTGATAATGTAAAGGCCCAAATTGTGCTGCGGGAAAAGCAGCCACTATCTTCCCAATCACCCTGGCCACCTGCCGAACGGATGGGTCCTTGATGCCAGTAAGGCTCCTGCAAGCCTCTATCAAGTCCACCACCTTGATTGGTGGCAACGTGATAGACATTTGCACCGAGTCGTAATAAACCCCAAGTATTTCATGGTGATAGAGGGATCTAATATTGATTTATCTGGATGTATAATGAGACCCAGCTCCTGAAAAAAAAATGTTTCGTGGCTGAACTGCCAATGTAGCCATTTCCAAACTGTCCGCAACAATGAGGATATCATCAAGACAGACCATTACAGTATGATTCTGTATTCTTAAGTAGGCCAAGGCTGGTTTTAATATATTGGTAAACAATCTGGATGCTGATGATAACCCATTAGGCAAGGCTTTGTATTGCCATAATTGTCCCATCCAGATAAATTTTTAGCATTTCCTATGATCCTTGTGTATAGGTACTGAGGTGTCCATTTAGAAATGAACATACTGAACAGAAGTATTCAGTTAGGTCAGATCTATGATAATGCGGCAACCGCCATCTTTTTTATTTTTGGTGTATATATAAGACACGAACTCCTGGGGTTCTCTGATGGCTTTTTTCAATTACCCCTTTTTTAATTAACGTGTATAGTTCAGCATGCCCTGCTGCCTTCTCTTTTTGAGAGAGGATGAATTTTCGGCTAGGTGAATGCTGAACCGGGGTAGGGAGTTCGTAAGTAATTCAATTTTGTAGCCCTAAATACTTCTGAGTATGAAAGGATCAGAGGTAAAAGTGCCAATTTTCATAGAACATGTGCAACCGGCCCCCTACATAAGTGAATTTAGGCAAGATGTGACCCTGGGGAAACCAGACCCACCTACCTCCAAGGTTATTGCCGGGTTGCGGTTCCTGTCCTTGTTTCCTCTGTTGGTTCGACGTGTTGTAGGAGTGGCACATCTTCCAAGAAGGCCGGGCCTGGCCATGGCCTAAAAAAGACCGCTGTGCAGGTTGGCCGGCCTTCGAGCTTTCACCACCGGCAGCTCTGTGATGATATCTCTGTCCGGTGGGTGTGTAGGGGTGCTGTCGCTGTGGGTGATGAGTTTCCGTGGAGCCGGGAACCTAGATTAGGCCCAAGGCCTTGGCCTCCTCATCAAGATCTTTTATCTGCTTGGGAAGGTATCCCCGAACAGCAGGTTAGGAGGCTGAGTCTTCCCAGGCTTACACAGCCCCGCAAACGTGGGGTTAAGCACCGGCTTTATGATGCTCTTCCTGAAGTGTTTATCTCATACTGTGTATTGCACAGTAGAGCAAGGGCATCTTGCAGTTCTTCCGGTAATTCTATCCCCACTGCAGTTCTGGCCACTGCTGTGATCCCGGTGGTTAAGAGCTTCAAGATCCTCTGTAGTTTTATTTTCTTGCCCTCTGCTCATGGGCTCATGTTCCCCCAATAGGGTTGTTCACCGCGGGACCATTCAGTGAATAGCAGTTTTCAGGAGCCATATACTTATCGGCTGTTGAATTTATAGCCTGCTCCTGTAGCTGGTTGGTCGCCATGTAATAAATGCTGGCTGCCAGCTTAGGGTGGATAGGTAGGCCTTCTGAGAAGGCACTGCATGTTATTTACCATATCCAAGTATTCTTCACACACCCCTGACACTGATGGTTGTTCAGCCAGCTCCCCTTCTTCAGGGTCAGCCCAGTTCTGACCCTCAATGCTCCCCTGCGAGGAGGGTGAGACATTAGGCAGTCCTTGGTAGGAACCTGCCGTGGGCCTGCGAAGAGGCCCTCTGTGACTCTGCCCCTGCATAAGCAGGTCACGTTGGAGCAACTGCTCCACCATCCGCTCCATGCGGGCTAGACGACCTCCGTCGCTATCTGCGAACGGGGTGTCCTCGGGTCCGGACCCAGCTGAGACGGCGGCCCCGTCCGACTTCCGGGGTGGATTTACCGCCTGTCCGTGGCGAACCAGCGGCCCTCACGGCCGAGAAGTCGGGAGTTGCAGGTAGCACCTGCAGCTCAGGAGAAAAACGGCACGCTGCTGGCTGCTCTCTATGGCAGCAGCTCTTGCCGCTGCTCTCGCTCATCACTCCGGTGAATCTTACCTGTCGTAAGTTTTTGGAACTTACGCTGGAGGAGCCCCGCTCCTCCCGACTGTCGCTTCCGCATGCGAACGACGATATGTCGCGCATGCGTGCTGGCGGGGTCTTCACGTAGTCACTCACGTGATTCCGAAGTAAAATCTAATTTAATCTTCCGTCTATTCCCCACTCACTCACCACCCTCTCTCCTCTCTCTCTCACTTTCGACCATTTCACCCTATCTCTCCCCGCCACCTCCATCTCGCATTCACCCTACTCCAACTCTTTCTACCCCATCGCCATCTCCGCCCATATTCTCCCCCCTCTCGCTTTCCCCCTCTCGCTCTCCCCCGCATCCCGCCCTCTCTCTCGACCCTCTCTCCCTCACTCTCCCCCCGCACCTCTCTCTCTCCATCCCTCTCGCCCCTCTTTCTCTCGCCACCTCCCCCGTCTCTCTATCTCCCCACCCCCCCTCCCTCATGTTTCTCCATCGCCAAGTGGAACGGGCCCTTTATATCGCCAAGTGGGACAGGTCCCATGCATCTCTCTACTCCCCTCTCTCCTCCCGTCGTCCAACCTCTCTATCCTCCATTTGGACTAATTAACGTAAATTCAAATTAAAACTAAACTCTTGTCTCTCTCTCTACCCCATTTCCTCCCTCTCTATCACCCACCTTTCCCCCCTCTTAATCTCCACCAACACTTTACAATAATACATTTACAAAAATAACTTCAACTAAACTGATATTTGATTATCGTCTCCCGCTCTCGTCTCCATACTATCTCACCCTCTATTCATTTCCCTCCCTCCTTTCGCACACCCTATATCTCTCTACCCCCTC
Source organism: Raja brachyura (assembly GCA_963514005.1). Next base: position 672,461 of record OY740828.1, on the reverse strand, counting down.
TCTCTATTCCCTCTCTTTACTCTCTCTCCGCACTCCTCTCTCTCCCCCTCTCTCTCCCCCTCTCCCATTCTATCTCACCCCATCTCCATCTGCACTGCCCCCTCCCCTTTCTGTCACCCTCTCTTCTCTCTCTCTCCCTCCCGCTGCCCATTCTCTCTCTAGTACCCCTCCCCTCTCTCTCCCCCTCTCTGTCCAATCTGTCCCTCCTCACTATCCATACTTTCTCTCTCCTCCCCACTCTCGCTAGCCTCTATCCCCCTCTCTCACAACTCCCCCCTCTCTTCCCCCCATTTGCCTACGTGCTGTCTCTCCCTCCCTCACCCCATTTCTGTACCCAGCCCGAGCGCTCTCTCTATCTCCTCCTCCCCATCTTACGACCCCCCATACTTTTCCGTTTCCCAACTCTCTCTCTCCCCTCTCTCTCTACGGCCTCTCTCCCAACCACATCCCTCTCTGATCTCTTCCTCTCCTTCCACACTCTCCATCCGACCTCTCCCTCTCTCTCCCCTCTTTCCTCTCCATATCTCCACGACTCTCTCCCCCCTCTGCAGTCTCTATCTCCCCCTGCCATTCCCCCATCTCCTCCCACTCTTCCTTTCTCTCACTCTCCCCACTCACTCTCTCCCCTTTCTCTCCCATATTTCTCGCCCTCTCGTTTCGCCCTCTCTCTTCCCCTCTCTCCCACACTCACCTTACACTGTCCCTCTCCCCTCTCTCACCACATTGTCACCCCGCCCTCTCTCATCCTCACTCTCTCTACTCCCTCTCCGTTTCCCTCTCTCTCGCCACCCTCTCCACACGCTCTGCCTCCACCCACCCCCTCTCTCACTACCACTATTTCCCCCTCTAAGTCTCCCCCCTCTAACTACCGCTCTCTCTCTCCCGCCATCTCTCTCTCCGCCCCCTCACACGCACTCGTTCTTCCCCTCTCTCCCTCCTTTCACTCTCTCTCCATTCTCACAGTAAACTAACCCCCACTGCCTCTCTCCCTCCCTCCAATCTCTCGCTCCCCGCTCCCACCGTTCTCTCATGCTGCACCACTCACCACCCTCTCCTTCGTCTCGCTTCCCCTACTTCTCACCCGATGTCCTTCCGTCGTCTCCCTTCGCCCGGTACCTCACCTCTCTTTCGATCACTCTCGCCGCTCCCTTCCCTCTCCCCTCCCCCCCTCTCTCTGCCCTCTCTCTCTCTGCGCCAACACTCCATCCCCGCTCCTTCCCCCCGTCCCCGCTCTCCTCTCCCGCTCTCGATCCCTCTTACTCTGTCTCCTCCCTCTCCCTGACTCTCTCTAAACCCTCACTCTCTCCCTCCCATCTCCCTCCCCGCCGTATCCTCCTCTCTTTCCTTTCTCCCCATTTCTCCCTCCTTTTTATCTCTCCATCTCCCCTTCCCCTCCTCTTCCCCGCCTCTCCACTATCCCTCTTCCACTTACCCCATTTCTCTCTCCTCTATTTTTATTAAATCAGCGAAACCATGTTCAAATGAAGACTAAACTCACCCTTCTCTCTGTGTCCTCTCTCTCCTCCTTCCCTCTCTCACCCCTTTATCCCCTCCCCAATTTATAATACTACATTTACATTATTTGATGTTCCTCCCCCTCTCGCTCTCACTATCCTTTCTCCACCTCTCTCTCTTTCTCTACCTCCTTTCGCACTCCTCCTCTCTCTCTCCGCCCCCTCTCCCTATTCTCTCTCTCTCTCTCTCGCTCTCTCTCTCTCTCTCTCTCTCTCTCTCTCTCTCTTCTCTCTCTCTCTCTCTCTCTCTCTCTCTCTCTCTCTCTCCCTCTCTCTCTCTCTCTCTCTCTCCCTCCCTGTTCCTCTCTCTTGCTCTCTCTCTTCTATCTCTTTCCTTCTCTCTCTCCCAACTTTCCCCTCCCATCTCTCTCACCCGCTCTCACCTCTCTTTCCCTCTGTCTGCCCACTTACCCAAACCCCCCTCTCCTTCCTAACGCGCTCTATCTCCCTCTCGTCCTCTTTCCCTCCGCTTTGTCCCCTCCGCTCTCTCCCTCTATCCCCTCCCCTCTCTCTCCCTCTTCTCTCCCTGCTCTTATTCACTCTTCTCTCTCTGAACGTTCCCTCTACCCTCCCCTCCCCCTCTCCTCTCTTCCTCCCCCCTTTCTCCCTACCCTCTCCCCATTCTGCATCCCCCTCTACACCTATCTCTCTCTACCCAAACTCCCCATTCAAGATACAGCGCGGAAACAGGTCCTTAAGCCCTCTCTCTGCCCTTCACTTTCTCCCCCTCTCTGACTTTCTCTCCGCATCTCCCTCCCTCTATCGCTCCCTCTCCGCCCCTTCCCTTCCTCCCGCCTCTCTCTCCCTACACTCTCCCTCGCCTTTCTCTCTCACACCTCATCCCCTCTTCCAATTTCCCCTCTTCCCCCATCTATCCTTGACTATCTCTCCTCTCTGTCTCTCCCACCTCTCTGTCTCTCCCCCCTCTGCGACCGACCTATTTCACCCCTCTTTATCTACCCGTGTCTCTCCGCCCCCTCTCATCCCTCGCTCTCTCCCTCGCAACCTCTCACCATTCATTTCTCTTCCCCATTTCTCCGACAATTTCTCCCCGCCCACACCGTCCCACCTTTCTCCAATGTTTATCTCCAATTCACTCCCCCTCTTTCCATTTATAACACTTTCCACTCACTCTGCCCGCTCTCTCTCTCACACACTCTCATCCCTCCCTCTCGCCCTGTCTCCCCCCACTCTCACTCTGTCTGCCTATCCCTCATCTTTCCCTTTCGAGCACTGCCATCACTCTCTCCCTTCTCCCTCGCTTTCTCCCACTCTCTCCTCCCTCTCTACACCCTCTCTTCCGCCCGCACTCTAACACCCTCCCCACTCTCTAATTTCTCTCTGCCCGCCCCCCCTTCTTCTGTCTCTCTCCCCCTCTCTCCCTCCCTCTGTCCCCCTCAACCTCGCCACCTCCACCCTTTCCGTCCCTCCCCTTCTCTCTCTCCTCCTCACTCCCGGCATTCACTCCCGGCATTCCCTCCCGCTAATCTCTCTCCCCCCTTTCTCACCTCTTCTCCCCTCCTCTCCCTCCTCCCCTGTGTCTCTTAGGGTGGTAACAGCCATTTTGGCAACAGCAGGCTAAAGTCGGTCATCTTCAACAGGCCCCAAAATCTCGTCCATCTCTGCCGGCTTCACTTTTTCCGATTTGCTTCAAAATATACACGCGCGGAAACAGGCCCTTCATCACACCATCTCGCACTCTGTATCTCGGCCTCCATCTCTCCCGATCTCGGCCGTCTCTGTTTCCCGCCTCTCTCTCCCCCTCTCTATGTCCCCCTCCACTCTCTCACCCACAACCCCCCCTCCAGCTTTCTCTCTCCCTACATTCTCCACCCTCTTTCTCTCCCCATCTCTCCCTCTCTCCCTATCCCACCCGCACCCTCTTCCCCCGCTATCTGCGCCTCTTTCGTTCCGTTTTCTCTCCCTCCCACCTCTCTCTCTCTCCATCTCTCTACGCAATCTCCAACCCCCTATCCCTTCCATTTCTGTCCGCCCTCTCTCACCGCTTCTTCTCCCCCCCATCTCTCTCTCCCTTTCTCCCTCTCGCACCGTCCTCTCTCGTCTCCCTCCTTTCTCAGACGCCCCCTCCCTCCCGGCTCTCTACCACATTATTTCCACCCCCTCTCTTTCTCTCCCCTCCCTCCACCCTCTCACTACGGCCTCCCACCCCCCCCCCCCAACGTCTCTCCCCTATTTCACCCTCGCTCCCCCCCTCCCCCTCTCTCTGCCCCCCTATTAGCGCCCCCTCACTCTCCCCTTCCGTCTCCCCCCTCTCTCTCTCTCCCACTCTCTCTCTTACGGACAATTCGCCCTCGCTGGAACAGGAGGCCAAAGTCGGTCATCGAAACTCTCCTCTCCCTGCTTCACTTTTTTTTCCCTTTTTTACTTCAGGAGATGCAGCGCGGGAAACACATTCCTCGGCGCACCGTGCCGACCAGCGATCGCCCCATTCACTCTAGAGTTTACTTCAGAAACTAAACTATTATTTGATACACTCTCCTCCGCCATCCTCTCCCCTGCCCTCTCTTCTCCCTTCCTCTCTCTTTCCCCAAACCACAACTCTCTCTCCCCTCTTTTGACGACACAATCTAAACTAACTTATACCAGAAACTAAACTCTGTGAATAATACATTTACAATAATAAACGACTTTCAAATTTGATACCCTCCCCTGCAAATGTTCAATCAATTAATTTAATATGTTTTCCCCTTTTTCCCCCCTTCCCTCCTGCCCCCTCCCTCACCCTCATATTTCTCCCCGTTCCAATTCATAATGGTATATTAAACTAAACTGATATTTATAACCCCCTCTACCCCCACTATCCCCCTATCTCACCACCCACTCTCTCCCTCTATCTACCCCCATCTTCCCCATTCTCTCACTCTGCTGTCCCTCCCACTATCTCCCGATCTTTTTCTTTTCCCCAGAGAATGTTTACAAGAACAATCCCAGGAATGATTGGGTTAATGTGCGTTGAGCGTTTGTAGGCGTTAAGCGTTGTACTCGTTGGAGTTTAGAAGAACGAGGGGGGTGGACCATATTCAAACTTCACCGTACAGTGAAAGGCCCCGGATAGATTGGATGTGGAGAGAATGTTTCCACTAGTGGGAGAGTCTAGGACCAGAGTGCACAGCGTCAGAATTTAAGGACGTTCCTTCAGGAAAGAGATGGGGAGGAATTTCATTTGCCAGGGGGTGGTGAATCTGTGGGATTCATTGCCACAGACGGCGGTGGAGGCATGTCAGTGGATGTATTTCAAGGAAATGATTCTTGATTGGTACAGGTGCGGGAGTTATTGGGAGAAGGCGGCGGTGAGAGAATGGGGTTCGGAGGGAGAGATAGATCAGGTATGAGTGAATCATGACTCGATGGGCTGAGTCTTACTCATAAATAAACGTATTCGTAAGTGGATATGTTGGTTTGTCTGGTCAAGTTGGGCAGAAACGGCCTGTTTCCAACCTTTCTCTGTAAGTTTTATAATATATATTTACTTCGAAGGCTGAAGAAGGGTCCCGAACCGAAACGTCATGCATTCTTTCTTTCCGGAGATGCTGCTGTCCTACTGACTTACTCCAGCACTTTGTACCTGTCCATATTCTCCAGAGCTGCTGCCTGACCCGCTGAGTTACTCCAGCACTTCGTACCTGTCCACGTACTCCACAGAGATGTTGCCTGTCTTACCCGCTGAGTTACTCCAGCACTTTGTACCTGTCCACATTCTCCACAGATGCTGCCTGTCCCGCTGAGTTACTCCAGCACTTTGTACCTGTCCATATTATCCAGAGATGCTGCCTGACCCGCTGAGTTACTCCAGCACTTTTGTACCTATCCACGTTTCTCCACAGAGATGCTGCCTGCCTGACCCGCTGAGTTACTCCAGCACTTTGTACCTGTCCATATTCTCCACAGAGATGCTGCCTGTCCCGCTGACTTACTCCAGCACTTTGTACCTGTTTCTTACTTTGATCTTTGTTAATGAAGTGGATTACGGAACCAAAATTTGCCATAACACATTGATTAAAAATCTTGAGACAGTTGTCCAGCAAGCAGTAGAGTTTGGGTCAGTAACGACGTGGTGAATAGGAACGAGACCTGGAGCGCGATCTATATCCTCTACTGTAGTAAGGCGATGGAACCCGTAACGGTTGAATGATTTTTTTTGTGAAGAATCTTGAATAAATCGCATTAAGATTCACCAAAAAATGTTCGGATTCCATTTTTTAGTTTAGAGATACAGCGCGGAAACAGGTCCGTTCGACCCACCGAGCCTGCGCCGACCAGCGATCGTCCGTTCACGCACTTGTTTAGTTTGTAGATACAGCGCGGATACAGGGCCTTTCCCACCGAGTCCGCGCCGACCAGCGATCGCCCGTTCACGCACTAGTTTAGTTCGGCGATACAGCCTTTTCCATCGATTCAGACGCCGACCGGTGACTCCGCACACTAACACTATCCTCAGGGCCGATTTACGTATACGCTTAAGCGTACAAGTTTAAGCTTAGGGCCTCGAGATCTGGGGGGGCTCGGCCCGCTCCACCAGGTGAATAAAACTTTTGACATATTCGTATTTTCTGTGCCTTGTCCTTTCAACAGTCAGGAGTGCTCGAGTCGGTGCGCGGTTGCAGGTTTAACTGTCAAAACCAGCTCCGACTGTACCTGACCTTGCCTGCTTCTGTTGAGTAGAGATAAGGCTCCGGGTGGGGGTAAAGGGTGGGTGGGATCTAGTAGCCACTTGCTCCGATAGGCGGAATGGTCGTTTCTATAGTTAACCCTGCCCACAATCTGATGGGGCTTGCCCGCCAACCCTGGTCACTCCACCGCCCACCGGCAAGCCTGCAGCCGTCGCCTTACCTGCAGCCTGGAGTCAGCACTGGGCCTGAGGTTTCCACGCTGCAGACTCCAACTCCCCTGGGTTTGACTGCGCTGGGACCTAGTGTCAGTAGCCCAACCTTGGTAACCTCAGTGGCTGTTCCACTGGGTCTTCCCCATTACCGTCAAACCGTGTGACCCCCAAGCTCTTCCCCACCCACACACAGTCTTCATGCCCCACTCCTCGAACACACCCTCCAGCAGACATTGCATCGGCTCAGTCCACTCACCTGCCTTTATCTCGCCCCAATTCCCTGCCGTGTGTTCGCCATCCCCCCCTGACCTCCCCCACTCAGATACCGAACGGTCTGGCCACAGCCAGAGGCCTCGCCTTTGCCCCCCTCCGTTCCCACCTCAATGCGTTTTGCGCCCGCCGCGATTTAGAGTTCTTCTTCCGAGGGCAGTCTTATGACAATGCTGCCAACATGGCTGGTAGATACAAGGGTATGCAGCACAAAATCATGGAAAAACACAAATTGCAAGATTTATTCCATGCGCTGCTCACTCATTACCTTTGGTAGGCCGTTCGGCTGTTGATTTCTGCCTTGATGCAGTGAACTGTTTGGGAATTATCAATGAAATTTTATACCTTTTCATCCTCCACAATGAGATGGGCAGTTCTAAAAAGCATTTTTCAACCTCAGTCTACGTGCCTAAATATTTGTCAGTTGGGAGGCACATGCAAAGCCACAGAAGCTATTTTGGAAATTTACATCGCTATCACTGATGCCCTAGTCATTTGAACTCTGAGGTTAATGTGAAGGGCGATACCAAGCTTCAAGCTAACAATATTTTGCAGAAAATGGAAGAACTGGAATTTGTGTTTAAGCTGCATTTTTGGACCCGTCTGCTTGGTCATTTCCAGAAGGTCAACAAAGCCATTCCGAAATCCAAACTGTTATTGAGTACTTGTGCAAGTTTGTACAGTTCACCAGGATTTTGTAAGCAAAATTAAAGAAGATTTTTGATAAGCTTGAGCAACAAGGAAAGGACACCATACCAGATGGTAACTACAGAACTGTCATGGGGAGACAAAGAGTAAGGAAATGGCAAGGAAATGATGGAAGTGTACCTGGTACTGATGCTTTAGATAAACTATCTTCAAGAGATAAATTTAGGATAGAATTCTTTATTCCCATGCACTTGAAACCAATTAAAAAGAAGAGGTACTGTGTATAGTGAAGTTTCTTAACAGTTTTCCTTTCTTGCGAATCTGACTGCATCAAAGCAAGCAATTCCGCAAGGTTTTTGACTGTTGATGGAAGCATACCCAGAAGATGTTGACCTGAAACTTACTGATGAACTTTTGCACTTTCACTCGTATGTGAGACAAAGCCATAGGCACACAGAAGAGCACTCTATGTCTCATGCAGACCTTTATCAAATAATATACAACGAAACAATTTAGATGGCCTTCCCTAATGTGGAAGCAATCTTGCGGCTGTTTCTTTGCTAAATAGTCACCAACTACTCGGGAGAGAGGTCTTTTTCAAGCCTCAAAAGAAATAAAATGAATGAAGGTCCACAATGTCTCAAGAGAGGTTGTCTGCACTGAGCATTCTGTTCATTGAGAGTGACTAACTTAGACAAACAGATCTTGGTGAACTTCTGCATGACTTCGCTATGAAGAAGGCGAGAAAAAAACATTTTTGCTCTTTAGTGTATTTGCAGTTTCTTTATTTCTTAATATTCCACAATCAATTCAAGAGACACTTATTGTTACATGCAACCAATGGTACAATGGAATTTGGGGGTCAAAATCCGACGTCGGAACGGGAGAACATTCTCAGCGGCTTGA